>JAUIMY010000062.1:0-88550 GCA_033557855.1 Hydrochus callosus | reverse complement strand
TATGTTTTTTATAAATTAATTTCCGCCTTATCTTGCAAAATTGAGCGATTTGCAAAAATATGGACCTAATGGATTTTCATGTAGTTTATATATACAAAATTTAAGAAACACATGCAAAGACCCCATTAAAACTCACGTTGAATATTTGCGTTAAAAATTTTAAAATTATTTTATTTTTATGCCATACTTTTCCATTAAACTTGTTAAATTTCACTTAACATGTGATCTGTGAAAACTAATGAATTTTAATTCGTAAGAACTGTACTGGAGAACGACTAGATACAAAATGTCCCCATTTAGGCATATTAGTTTTTATTTTATTGAAGAGGCGTAGGAACTTTGCCAAGCATTCATTCAAGTAGGTGCTATTTCATTCTTATTTTGGAATCGAATGAAATTTTCAGTGCAGGTACTGAAAAATTCTAGTTCATCAAATGGTGGAATAAAATGATAGGAAACGGGTCAAAATCACATCGATGGAGATTGAGAGGAATTCCATATCTATAAATAAAATATTGAAAGTGAATAGATAGAAAGATATCTTTAACAGTAAAGAGTAAACGAAAACTAGCTTGCTTTTATGGCCGTGAGCCAAATAAGTACTAATCTTACCACTAGTTGAGCTCCCAAGTAAGAGATGGCGCTATGTCAATATTCTCGTCAACACCATGCTCAGTTAGTTTATTCATATTTCTTAAAACTACAAGGAACAGACAAGATCATACTTCACAGGATCATTTCTGTAGTATATCTTCACATACTCTCTACTCAAATGTAGGAGTTGTTGCAACCATGATGACGAGTTATAACTCTGCATCCTGAGCGTGAGGCAGACGAGTGGTGGTTTTTCCAATCATCGCTTGTCATCGATGATCGTTCAGCCTTTGCTTTATGCGAGGGTGTCGGATATGGAGTAATCTGAATGGTTGTTTCAATTACAATTTAAAAAAAAGATCTTCAAGGGATTCAACTATCAAAGTATAAACCTATTCGAAATTTTCCAAGGTAAAAAGGAATCGAATCGAAGTTTTTGAATCAAACAATCAAAAATACATATATATTATGTATTTAATACTTCGATTTTAATACCATTATAAGAGAGGTAGATGGGATTCGAATTGAATTAAATGAGAATCACATGAACTGCTAAAATATATACAAGTTTATTTTCAGTTTTTTTTTTGACAATAGGTGTGTATAAAAATACAACAATAAACCTGACACTAATCCTAAAGATATAAAATTCATAAATAAGTTAGCAACAATGGATAATTACACGTATAATTTTTTACTCTAGATTCCCTGTGTTGTACTAAGAAAATTAAGCCCTTTGACGAAGGTTATTTCCCGACGATTGAGGAAAAGTACGCAAAGAACCCCCTTGACACATAGCACCTAACGTAAGATATCGCTAGATGTACACTTTGTGCTATCGGATTGAGCAAACTTTAAAACATTAGTCAACAAGAAAGAAGGTATCTACAAAAATTAAGTAATAACTTTTCGAGGCGTTTCTCCTACTGGTGGGCAGTAACTGCGAAGTATCTTTATCACTGAACTGATTTCGTCCTGTGGTGGATGTCCGTGGATAAATCGCCATTCGTGTGGCGTTGGGCACCTCCATTTTGCTTTGAGTAGCCGTTCAGGTGTGATGTGTTTTGCAAGGAATCTGTTTGTTTGACGTGGCCGTTCGACGTTGAGTGGCCGTTTGATGAGAGGCCTTTGTTTGATAAGCCATTTGTTGAGTGACCGTTGGCTGTGGAATGACCGTTGGTCAAACTTTCTTCTTCTTTCTTCAGTTTGAGGGCTTGGGACTTCCTCTTGTTGTACGATTGGTTGTAGAACTCTTTGAAGAGGAAGAAGAACATGACAGCGTGCATGCCGATCCACCAGACGAAGGCTTTGGGATAGTTGCAGTCGATGAAGAGGAGTTGGAATGCGTGCACCATGATACCAACGAATTGGATCTGGAAAATTATTTTCGTCAATACCTCGGCTTAGGAGAAGCTGATTGCCAAATTCTGCATTTGAAATTTGATGACTATAACTGGTCGTGTGCTCTAAATTTCTAATTACCATTTGAAGTGTAGTCAGGTACTTTTTCCACCACAAGTACTTCTGTACTCTTGGGCCGAATGCACTTAACATGTAGTAAGTGTACATAATGATGTGTACGAATGTGTTGAGGAAACCGAAGAATGTACTGTGGCCTCCTGGCGTGAACTTGACTCCGAACCAAACAGACATGGGCATAACACCGTGGTGAATAACGTGCAACGTTGATATGTGGTCGTTCTTTTTCCTCAAGACGAAAAATATCTGCAAGAAAGAGTTTTAGGCCCAACTCTGTGAATTATTTGGATGTATGACTTACGGTGTCCATGAATTCCGTGAATTTAGAGAAGTAGTACCACCAAGCTGCGTTGACCATCTGAAAATCAGTGAATTTGAGCAAAATTCCAATTTGTTATACTCGTTATAATCGCCATGATGGGAGGACATACAGAATTAATGAATCAAGGAAAGGGGTTGTTGGTGCTTACTCTCAAGGTATCCGGACTATTTGAGTAATCTACAGGTTGACATCTCCAGTTGTACTTCCCCGTGAGCCAACCACCCCTTGCTATCTCGTAAAAGAGCCAAATACTGAATATAACTTGGAAAAAGTTGTAAACTATCAGAGTGTTCTTTAAATCGAATGGCTTCCTATTCTCCATTAATTTTGGTCCCAGATACTTGACGATGTATACGTAGGAGAGGCATATCCCTAAAGTGTAGAATGGACTGGACATGAACAACCAGTTGGCTGTCCGTTTGTCTGCAAAAATAAAATGAACAATTAAAGCCACGTTTTCCGCAATAATTATATTCTGATAAAGTCAACACTCAAAAATAGTAGGCAAAATTTCAACGACGAGTGAGATGTGAAATTCATCTAACAGAAGTTTTGTAAGGTTTCTAGAAAAAAGGATGCATTACACTCACCTTCATATTTGTTGATGTACTTGTTGATGCTATCTACGTATTGTAAGACTAAGGCCATTTCGATTATCCTGTAAAGCAAGAAAATAATTTTGAGAACTTTATAGAAGTCGATGCGAAGAGAAACGCCATTAAAGTCCAATAATGGACATTAGAAAGGATATGGAGAAAATTAGACGTCAATCCCTGCATCGATAAAAGCCGCCCTTAATTCCTTTTTAAATGGGCCAGTCGTCAAAGGGATGACCAATAAATCAAATGAAGAAGTTGAATACGCGTAATGGAAGTAGAATGGATTTCCAATGCAGTTATCCGAATGATTGATTTTTTAGGAAAATTGGATTTTAAAAGCATACTCGCTCTCAGGTATCATTGAGTTAATTGGAGAGGAGTGATAACAGACAATTAATAGTGGAAACTTCTTGTTAGTTTTTAAATTGTTGCTTATGTGGACGAGTTTTTGTTCCGCAATCGTCGTCGAGTTCACTCTATTTAAACTTTACTCTAATGTGAACTGATTTTCATACAATTCCATTGTCTAGCGATCATTTCGCATAACATGTTATTTAAGTGCAAGTTTTCGTCATCACGATTACTTTGATTTTATTTATCTATTGTTTGATATTTCGGTGTCCTCTATGTTTTGCAAACCGTTAAATATTCCCGATCATTGCCCCAACAATAATGAATTAATTATTAGGAGAGCCACGATGTTCTGTGGTATGCATGGAAATAGCGAATCCTTACCGTTTCTAATGACAATACTGTTCTATCTGAGATCACACGAAAATTAAGTAATTATCTGGAGGACCGACCGACCGAACTCGCTAGTGTTTCAACTAAAACTGACTGGATTTATTGTGCGGGGCAGCTTAAATGCTCGTTGGCTGTGCATAAGAGCCTAATTTGGGTATTTTTACGGACGTACCTATCATTATAATCACTTCTAACTATAAGTTGGAATTTTTTGTTAATAGACCGAACGCAATAGGAAATTCGTGTGCACGGTGAACTCGTTTTGACTGTTGATTGTCAATTTAACGATATAATCAGTTACTTAAAATTTTTCGTAAAATTTTAAGCAGATACATAATAAATAATAACCCTATCTTAACGTTTCATCTTGTATCTAGCAGTTATATACAAATCACATGTTATTTTATATACATGGTATATCATAAAAAGCAATGATTTGAAGACAATACTCATGAATTATCATAGGTAGGAATACTTATGAGTTAAGATAGGTAGCAATATTTAAACAATTTGGAGTACCTATAGTTTATGTTTAATATTCATTCAATATACAACAAAACTATAGTGCTACAATACACAAACAATTACACACGAAATAATCTCTGCGTTTTCCAATTTGTGTGGAGGTGGGATGGAGATTCCTGATCAGAGATTAAATGAATTATCGCCCTCATTACACACGAAAAACGTAATGGAAGCCCATTGGGCAAGGCTTGGCCGAAAGTGGAAGTCGAATGGTTTTATCGCACGAAGGCCGGAAGTCCACTGTAACGTGAATGTAAGTGTAGCGTGACAGCAATCAGTATGAAATCTCATCAATAATAAACTAATGATGGAAGTTGGTAGTTCATGTTTTCTGCATGACTGACTAGCTGACACCCCTGCCTATACATTCATTATTAATTGAATAAGGTGGAACGTGTGATCGGAATAGAGGAATTTCGTTCCGATTAAATCTCTCTTATTCTGTCAGCCTAAGTAGAAAACAAAATTCCGAACACTGATGTGAGCATGATCCGATATTCATTGGTTCAGGTTTCAGTGCATAATAAATGCGCGATTCGAAATTCATTGGTTTAGGTCCCAGTGCAAGAATCGAAGTACTTTGGCGTAAATTTTGGTGCATTATGAGTGTGTGATCTAAAATTCATTGAACTGGGTTCCAGTAGAATATAAAATATGCATTTGACTACTTTCTACTCCCTATATTCCAAAATACTACAGTCATTACATACACAATTATGCATTACTAAAATTAGCGTCGTGCTTGCCATCTTTTAAAATAGAGGCAGTTAAAAAATGTATTTGATCTAATTTCCAGTGAATTATGCAAAAATACATTCTTTGGCCTGCGTTTCCATTAAAGTGATATTATCTGCACGACAGATCATAAAGCTAATATTTACGAAACGTAAGCTTTATCAAAGGAACCGAGTATGAAGCACAGCAATTCCTAACAGGACAGATAAAAAATTCCCACGGACGAATCGTAAGTACATACTTAGCGGTTGGTGAAGTACACGTTTCCAGTGAATAAATTCCCCAAATCGATTTGCGCACATACAGAACCATGGCGGTCAAGTGGCTCATCCGGAGATGCTTTTGTATAATACCAGGAGGGCAATTGGTATTCCGGACGAGGACGCGCGAATTGCCTGATGCATATGGAATGACTTCTTGTATGTTGGTGAATATACGAGGCTTTGCGTTGCAACAAACAAATAAATCGATGGTTGTGAAAAATATCCCCAGTAAGTCACTTTCTCACGTGCGTCTAATATAAAATCCGAAGGATTTTACAGTGAGGATGGAGCTAAATCCCGATTACTCATTCACTTTGAGGTACACGGTTTACTACTCCGTACCTTCCTTCGACGAATCAGTACTTTTCACATAATTTATGCATTCTCAATTTTGAAATTTCTACTGCCTATCACAATTAAATCAATCAAAAATATTGCAATATTTATATGATTCTTTAAACGACCTCAACTACCAATTAGTGGTAATGGTGACAATGTGTTCTCTGTACAACTCTTCACACCAGAAGACTATTTCTCTATGATGAAGTTCTTAACAGTCCGAATTTTGGCCAATTTCCAACCGAAACCACCAAGTAGGTCAAGTAGAAGCTTCTAGAAGTCCCTCGAACGTCAGAAGTTTGCAATAAATTTGTTTATTTCTTTCCCAAATTGTGATTTTATCAAACAGCGATAAATATCAGGATGAAATCAGAGGAATAAAAAGAATGGGACAAGATCCCAAATAAAACAACAATCAAGGAGAACAGGCAAATCAGCAAACCTGTACTCGTACATTCGCCGAAATAGCGATTCCAGAATGATTTTATTATCACGTCATTCCTTACGTACTGTATCACATCGCCTACGGCTCACTCATTATTGAACTTGGTAATGAAACGAATAATTGAGTAAAATAATTTAATAGACCTTGTACCATTGCCTACTCCACAATCCTACACCTAAAGTTTGTGCAGAATCACTTGAAATTGGCCTCTATTGCAATTCAATCAAACTCAATACATTTAGTAAAATGTGGCAGAAATTATTTCATTCATAAATTTTTCATAGCATCATACGAAAATGTCGACTGAAATTAATTGTCCATGTAAGTTGATTTACTCAACACTAATGAATCCTAGAATCGCTAATTGCATATCTGTTAGAAGGTGCAATCTCCTCACTTATAATTAGAAAATTACTCAAAAATTGTCGCTATTATATCGAGCTGATGTAAACAGTTCATTAAACAGAACCAGATTCAAAATAGTTACGTCAATAATTTTTCCAATCCATCTCAGTACAGTATTTACCTCAGTCCAACTTTCTGTAATTGTTTCAATGAATAATCGTTTAAGCGTGACTTCACTTAACTCGTATTGTTTTATTCGACATTATCCCTTCAAATATATCGTCGATTAAAATATGACTCATTTCATACAATCAACCCACAAGGTGACTCCTCTATAGGGCTCGAAGGACTAGGAATTATACCCTTTCTTCTCTCATCACCTATTTACAGCAAGACCGCGATACAATTTGATTGCAGTGATCGACTTCACATGAGTTGACCCGAATCATAAAATTTATAGTGCGCCATTACAAGCGTCATGTATCAGCTTATTGATGATCCGTCAAAATTAATAGTTTTTAATTAACAGTTGTCCTTATGAAATAGTGGCAATTAACCCTGGATTGATGGATCCTTGCGAAACGCACGGTTGGCAGAATGACAGACCGAATTTTTCATGCACTGTACGCTAAACATACGCAGCCTGAACTCATCTTCTACAAGTCCGAGTCGGTTAATTGCGAACAGTCAATTAAAAAGTATTACAAACAAACGGTGCCTTTCCTGAGCTCACCGGAACAATACCAGTGTACGAAAGTGAGCCAGGCAGTGCAAAACATGGCCACAGGCTAATTAACTTTATGCACAAACGACGACGCTGTTTCCTGCAATTTAAAACTGCTTTATTCCCTATTAATCCGGCCGTTAGGAACAATTGGTGGATGTTATGGCTGGCTGGGCTCGGGGGAGTAAATCTGGGAATAATAGAACATACAATATTTTCACTGGAATTTGTTTCGATTTGAAACGAATTAAATACTGTAAGTATTTTATTGTTCTCAATTGCTATACTCACGTTATCATAACATTCAAAATAGGGTTTATTGATTTCATATTGTTACTTGAATATTGCAAACTAAATTCTTTGGTGGAGAATCGGTTTTATCCTTTAGTATGAAAATTACTATGAATTGTTCGTGTGGGCTTAGTAACAGATGCTTGTCTAATTCCTCTGGGGCACTGCATTTTCGAAAAAAATGGACTGAGAAGTGTGTTGTAGTACCTAGGGACATATAACTATAAAGACGAAAAAATTAGAAATGTAAATTGGAAAACTGAACTGTTGGAGTGGAATGTCGAGAGAATAGAAAATTAATTCATTAATAAAATACATCTTTTTGTTCGGGATGTGCAATTATTTGCTAGCAAGATAAAAGAAGAATATACATGACCAAATAAAATTACAAGGCTACCGATATCTCCGGTGATTGCATTACAAACAATGTGCCCACGAAATTTAACGCCAGCTTGCATTCAATTTCAGTGCGTTCGTACGCAGAACTTTGTATGTAGAGGCAGGGGGGCAACCTTATCACTGAATTCACTGTGCTACACCACCTTAAATAATACCATAAAGTGCGCTGTAAAGATTACCTAAGACACCTATAAATACCAATAAAATACCAATAAATGCCAATGGATAACTAGACTTGGAAATTTCGCAATCGATATCGTTGGGTGGCCGCAAACTAAACGATTTGCGTGCATGCAATTGTGAAGTATTAGAAAATTCGCCAAGTTCTCTTGCTGTCCTGGAAGTATTCGAAAATTACTTACTTATGTTATATCGTGCTGATTCGGCCACGTGTTGAACGAAACTTTGGATTGGCGAATTTATATAAATCCTGTGCCTAGTTTAGGAAAAATGTTCAAGGTTAGTTTGCAAAGCAGAGGTGTCGTCGACGGCTGATGCTGAAAGGACAAACGTCCCTACTTAGCTCACGACTCATTGCGCCCACACATTATGTCTTGCGGGTTTTGGATGGGCAAACGACGACACGAAAGACGCACTTACAACATTGAGCTCGCAATAGGCAGAACACAGCATGCAGAATGAGTGAAAGTAATCGGATAGGCAAGTCGCCTGGGGAGTCGGTGCAAAATGAAAATCCGAAGAATGCTCAATTAGGATGTAGGCCAAGGTCAACGAAGTGCTCAATTGACCATCGCAAAGTCTGGTTAACTAAAGGTTAACCGCTGTTAATTTGCGAATTGGAAAGTTTTGTTCGGAATGTGGAGGAACTGTGGAAATTCGACCGGCAAGAATGTTTTTTTTTGGTATGTGGTATGTTTGTGGAGATCTGAGATGAAATCTGTTTTCTATTTGGAGTCGTTGCGATTCAAGAGTGGTTCAATTCCAAGGGTAATTTAGTCCAAACAGTAGATTCATCTCCAAAGCAGATTAGTGTGTAGAATAGGGAGTAGTTATTTCTCAAGAGCAGTAGTTTTTTTAAGACTACTTGAGTCACAAGACTGGTTGGTTTTTGAGATTACTTGAGTCTCGAGAGTAAGTAGTTCTTTATTCCTAATATTAGTTAGGTATCTATGAAAATTTGTGTCTTAAGTCGTGGATCCTAAAGTAGTTTTTTTACTTCATAATTTACATTATAGTGGTATATCGACTTCTAAAATTTCATAGTGCTATAGTCATCGACTATACGAAGATGTTTCTCCTTTTCGAAAGGTGCAAGGCGAGTGCAGCTCGTATGGCAACTGCTTCGTGAATACGCGAAAACTCGTTTCGATACGGTTCACTTTGGCCTACTTTCCTATATATTTATATGTAAAAATTCATTGCAAAACTGCACGGCTAATAATCACGTTGGGGCGTTCTTCGAGAGGACATTCTCCAATTGTATGCAAAAGTTGCCAAGAAATAAACATGGGGCGAGATGTAGCAGCATGTGTAATTGAAAAATTGCTTAAATTATTAAAAATTATTCTCGAATAGCATAAATGAATATAAATAGGAATTATGACCTGGAATTAGAAAATAGAATTAGGATGAGGATTATTGAAAGTTTGATAGAACCGCCACCTCAATAGAGTCAGCTCAGGATTAGCTTGAGTAGCACAATCTCTCGAGTCAGGATATTGCTATTCATAAGTTGGTGAAAAGCGGAATAACTTCGAACCGGTTAGAATAGGATGATCCCAGAGTTCGTCTACTCTCTTTCAATTCTATCGGCAAACTCGGAAATGTCACGGGTGAAGGAGGGTCATTGTGCAAGAGAGGCCATTCAGGCTGGTTGACGAAGCACTTTGCACGTGTCTCCTGTAGGTGCAGTGTTCAAGCCTCGAATCGCCGATTATTTTTAGTCAATAAGGGAACCCGCAAATAACTCACGGCAACACATAAAATACAGTTCACCGCCAATCGCTAAGTGAGTAAATATTCATTGCCCGGAATTTACGAGTCTGACTAGCTTTCCACGAGCTGCTGGTCAATTAGAAGCATAGTCAATTGCCATTTGGGGTCGTTAAGCGAAAGTACGCAAAAGTTAAATAATCAATCCGCAATGGCACACGTGCACTTTTCACTGATCGCATTATGGACTTCGACGTTCGGTTGGTGCTGTAAAAGCTTCACAGGCGCTAATTTGGTGTAGCTTTTCGAGAGCACTCCACTCTGAAGTTCAATTCATTAATTCAATAACTCCCCCTATTTCGATCAAAGGATTCAGTGCGAAAGCTCAAGTAAGAGAAGTATTGTATTGATGGAGGAATATTTGGATGAAATATAGTTGTTCCACATGTTGGGATGTTGAAAAATATCTGGTCCACGAAACGTTTTGTTTTCTGTTATCTCATCTAGTAGACTAATTATAAAGTAGTTATACATTGTCAAATTAAATGCTTGGAAGTGAGGATGATCTTTCCATTATGTCGAAAATTGTGAGCAGCAAATTATTCGGATGTGTCCGCCCGGACTCATAAACCAAGGCGACTTATCTAAGCCCATAAGTTACTTGCTACATAGCCAAGGCCGATAGGTGGCTTTACATTTTCGTATGTCTGGCTGACGCAGCGAGGTGTGACACGAGCTCAGTTAAAAAGAGTATTAAAATACAAAGATTATTATTATGACAACCGAAAAGGTTGATGAAATTTGAACCGTCGTCATTCATTTGCTATTTAAAATGTGAACGTTTTTGGCATATTTCTAATTTCTAAAGAATTTTCAGGCCACTACTTGAAAACAATTACATTGGTTACGTAGTGACTTTAACTTTTTAAATTCCATTCGATGCTAATGGAGGTCCGTAAAATTAAAGTTCAACTTGGAGCTGACATTACTAATGTTGCGAACGCGAAAATGAAAATGTACATAGTGAATTAAATTTTTTCCGATTTCCGTAACATTTGAAACTGAAAGAACCCAATTTGAATTTTAAAGTTTAAGACGGGTCTCAGAGTTCAAGATGGATCCGAAAGTTCAAGAAGGGTCTGAATGTTCAAGCAGGGTCTGAATGTTCAAACATGGGCTGAATGTTCAAGCAGGGTCTGAATGTTCAAGCAGAGTCTGAATGTTCAAGCAGGGTCTGAATGTTCAAGAAGGATCTGAAAGTTCAAGAAATGTCCCAAAGCTAAAGAATGACCCAATTCAAGAACAATCCAATCCATGATTTGTTCGAATTCGTCTCATTGAGGAAGAATTCGAAAACAATCCAATCCCGGATTAATTCTATTTCGCAAGTCCCATAGAGGAAGAATACGAGTATGACGCGAGTGAAAATCCGCTAAATGTAAGGGTAAAGTCGTTTCAAGGTGTGACCATTTTCCGATGCTTATGAGGCAACGAGTTGGAGGACGCCAGCCATAACAATGACCACAGCCAAAAATCAGTTCTCATGTTTACATCAAATTTACTGTGCCAGTGAAAGTTTTCCCCCTTGATTGTTATGGCACAACTACTGGTCTGTTCGCGTAATATTTCTAAATCGGAATAAATTAAAATGCGTTTTGTGGTAAATAGACGTGTAGCAAGAAATTCCTGTCGGAGCTTCAGCTCATCAAATTGTTTGTGCGTAATACGTTTTTCTCAAGTTTCTACGTAGATTTCTCATCCGAATATAAATGTTCAATTTCGCCTGTTTGTTCGTCTGTTGACCTGTTTGCCCTAGTTAATATTTGTGTTTTTCCATCAATGTTGTCTGTCCTGGTTACTGGTTGTGTTTTTCCGTCAATATTACTCTGCATGTGTCTGTTTGATTGTCCTGCTTGCGTTTATCCATTTACTTGGTTTTGTCTGTTTTAACTGCTTGTGGTTGCTGTTTATCCACTTAGGCACATGATTGTGCCTAACTGCTTGTGATTGTCTACCTGCCCTTGTAGGGGTGTAGGCTTGTAAATGTTCATCCGCTTGTGTCAGATCGAAAGAATAAAGAATATGAGATTTGCACGATTAATGAAATTGAGGAACGAAAAACGGTAAAATAAAATGCATGGGAAAAATTGACGAAACGTATGGGAGGTGAATTATCAGAAGATCAGGCTGACGAACTTTTATACCTACGTAACAAAAAAAAAATCGAATCGAACAGGTTCCTCAAACTATTTAAAGGCGTGACCATTCACCAGCATTGTTCGCCCGTAGAAAAACGGAAAGTGCTTCGTGCTGAACAACCGATTTACGATTGAGTACTCGCAGACTATCACTTTTCGTAATTCCACAATTAAGTTTGGAAAGAGCAATTAATAGTTTATAGTCGCCTGACAAAAAGGAAACTTCCTCAAAAGAGAAATGCTGCGCTTTGTCTGGTATTAGGACTTGGCAATATGTTCGGATTATCGATTATCATAATATTTCTAAGTAAAGATGGGTTACACACCGTTCTCAAGTGGGGGATTATATAAATATCTAAAAAAAAAATAAAAAATGTTTAAAAACATAATGTCATCCAAAAGAACTGGTCGATATTATTAATAAAAAATAAACAGACCGAATAATAAGCTATCCTCGAGCATTGTTGATAACCCTGTACATATATTCGCATGTTAACAAAATAATATGCAGTACAGACAAGGTTGTGCTAACCCGTTGTTTTTTTTCATGCTGTATTTGTATTTCCGGTTTTATAATGACAAAATATATGAGCGATCTCCTTGATATTCTTTTCAAAATAGTCCCACCTAATTTTCGTTGGTGAATTAACACCTCGTTCGCGTCAAGTAACCGCTAAATGTCTCCCCTAAGCCAATGGGTGGCAGCTGCAATTTTTTTATGCAGATACACTCGAATGGGAATAGGGTGACGAGGCGTCCACCTGATTACGATTCACCATGTGGAATCAG
Organism: Hydrochus callosus; assembly: GCA_033557855.1. Lineage (NCBI taxonomy): Eukaryota > Metazoa > Arthropoda > Insecta > Coleoptera > Hydrochidae > Hydrochus > Hydrochus callosus. The sequence continues at coordinate 75,866 of JAUIMY010000062.1, read as the reverse complement.
TGAATTGTACGAATACGATACCAGAACGTCCGTGCGTGTGTGCTTAGCTAGTCAAATTCTTCCTTCTTATCCTCTTATTTCATGACTAAGTACTCATTCACTATAATTCATTTTTAAAATATAATCAACTTTACCCAAATATATACCAATATAATTTTAAGAAACTCGAGAAAAAATATGTTAATTCAAGTTTATTTTACTAAAAAATATTTTTCTCTTGTTAATTAAATTTTGCTTCATCTCACCAATGTTACTATGTCTCCCAAAACCTATTCCATATAATAATTTATAAATAATTCGCCCAATTGGGCTGGCCGATATATTCCATACGGGTACCTTTATTTCAATATTGTGAACATTAAATTTCACAAGCAAATATCAAAAAGTGACAACAGTGCGGCCATATCATTGGGTAATATAGTTGGAGATTGTCAAACAAGTCGCTGCCTTATTAAAACATTATTCTTGACGTTTAGCAAACATTTTCATGACTTTAATTAAGTATATTCCTGATGTTACTCAAATATTGCTATATTTTTATACAGCATTTTTTAAACGTTCCTTAAATGTTGTGCCCTCAGTCGAGGATTATCACGACGTTAATTAAACATTTAGTAACGTTTCTCGATTTTTTTGTGGAGTTCACCATAAATTTTCGTGGTGTTTATTATAGAAAAATCTGCGAGAAATTCAACTAAAAAGTTTTTTTTTCAATAATTACTAATGTGTCTAAAATTTGCTTAGCAAGTACATATGTTATGCAAGTATGCATCAGTAGATGGCAAAATTGTGAAGAAGTAGAAATCAAAAACAAGATTTTGACAAATGTAAGAAAATACAACGCAAAACTTATTTAAATGTAAACAAAAATCTAACAAGAATTTTCACTAGAATTGCAGAGAAAATTCAACCAAAAATTTCAAATAATCATTTCTATACAAGATTCATAACAATTGAAAGAAAAAATTTCGCTTAACATCATCTAGACTTTTATGGAGCGTCAACGAAAATTTTGGCGGGCTTTTATCGCAAGGTTAATTTTCGCGAGGACTGGACCGCCAAAGCATTGTAATCTATTTCTTCCTAGCGGAAACGCTCCAAGCCTCGACTCGTGACTGTATGGCAAAAATTACATAAGAATCCAATTCCCCAAGAATCCCAGCGTTTTGCGAAAGTGGCGTTTGCAATACGAGCGTGCAAAAACGGCACCACCGCCATCCCACTTACTTGCAGCAATGTTATTGAGCCTACAAGAGACGTGAATCACAGACACTTTCACTTAAAATAAGTCGGCTTTTTTCATACGGCACGGGCTGCCTTACACGTATGAAAGATGCGAATCAATTCGACGAACAGACCGCACCAAGCCCAACCGAACTGAGGTTGTACGACATGGGTTTAGTATATTTACGTATCTGGCCGTCACGTGACGTGCTGCTCGCGTGTTCACGGATAGAGCTATTGGAGTGCTCCGCTCTGTTGGGATAAGGCCACGGTTGGGGCTGCACTTCAAATCACCATTCTTCCCCTTTGCGTTCGACCCTCTTCGTATTTGGAAGTTAGGCAGCCCAAAAATCGCCCCCTCAACATCAACCCCCCTTCATCAACCCCCATCAGTAAGGAGACGTGGCATCCAAAAATATAAAATAAAAGAAAATTTATAGTGGCATAAAGAAAATCTCAAATAAACGATTGCGATTTCATTTCGACCTTATATTTTTCAAAACGACAAAATACACTTTATTTTCCGATTTTCTGAATTTAAATAGTCTGATATGAATGAATAATATTTATTTTTCAATAAATAATTATACCACAAATAAATCATCAACGAAAATTGTTCATCCACGAGTCGTAGTAAAGTGGGTTATTTTCTTTAGTGACTTATTTGTATAGTAACGCGCGAGCTTCATTGAAAATTATGCACACAAACTACTTAAAACGCTCTAAAGATTTTTTTAAACATTAAATAGTGATCCAAAAATTCAGAAAAAAAACTCCCATACGTAGTTTAGAATGTGCTGAGTCCATTTCTGGTGATATCGAAGCGCTAACATGATCGCCTGATTTTTACCGGATTTTATAACAATACATGTTCGAATCTGTGCCCAGCGAGATTCCACATTTTAAGTCCAGATGTTGGAACAACTAGTGATTAAAAAATTCAACATCAAAATTTTAAGTCATGTGAATAACAACATTCTATTCTTCGATTTCGGTTAGGTACATCTTTTTCGAAATAAAGTAAAATTTAAAAAATGCGGCAATATTTTTCAAGATGAAATTGTTTCTGATCGTTAGAGGGATGACGGTAAGAACTTTTTGCCTCCAATTTTCTATAACAGTAGCTTTCCTCCTAAAATCCAGTTTTGCTGTAGATCCACTAGTTGGTATAAACCGCCTAAAAAAATTTAGTAGGTACGTGTGCGGAATTTTTTGAGTACTGTAATATGTTTACGTTCATTGAAATATGTCTAATTCAGTCCTATTAATTGCTTGTCTGTTTTGATGGAGAAGCTGCAATGGAAAATTTATCAGTGATGCTTGTTTTCAACGATGTATCTTCCAATTAACAATAAACACCATAAAATTTAGGCACTTCGAGATTATTAAATACTATGTAAAATCAGGCATAATTTGTGAGGAGTCGTGGTCAACTCTTGATGGGATTTCGAACTTTTCTAATTGTATATGCTTTAAAAACGCAATGCATTATTTTTTTAATATCAGTTATGCTGAAGAGTAATATTGTTGTTCTTTTATGAATTCGTGTGTGTATTAGGGCGATACGTACATAGGTAGGTATTTTGGGCAAACATCGCTCCATAAATTGACATTTCAAATAAATTAACTCTGTCGATGACGGTTCGAATTTTTTTGACATAGGAATCAATTGTATTCATCTAATTAATAATCTGTTATTTCATAAATATTCATACATTTCAGCATGACAATCACTAACCTTGGTCTTACTGGTATAGAACAGTAGGTCGCCGGTTATTCGTAATATTCTAATATGTAATACATAATCCCGAAAAACAAGGATGAATCCAAATTGAGTTTTTAAGCCAAACAATTAAAAAAACGTAGCAAACATTCTGGTAGCATCTAGTTCTTAAATCCACCTCGAACCACTAAAATGAACGGCTGCTTTTTGCCAATTATTAGTAGGTACGTATTCAAATCTGAGTAGCAGAAATTATCAACCTATCATTAATACGTAATTAGAACTTTCATAAGACCATAACATTTTTAAAGCGTTAATCAATTGCTAAGATATAAATTACACGTTTAAAACGATTGGCGTTTTTACGTTGCATTTTTTTCCTAAAAATTACCAAGAAACTCTGAATGTCGAATAATAAAACGACAAAACCGACTAGTTGGTGAAAGGATGGCCGTAAATGTTACGGTTACCACAAAAATAGCAACAGTCATGAAAATGACGACGTAAGATCATTTTTCCAAGTCATCTGCGATTCAGTATTCACGTGTTTGGAAACAAAAAGTCGATGAGTGGAAATGCGAGTATCAATTATTAAATTGAAAAGTGAAGCTCGTCCAATTAGGTTTCCATTTCCAAACAATAATTTCTTTAGCACTCAGTGGAAATAATACAAGTCCTTGACAGCACAAAAGGCGTTGAAACGAAGAGAGTGAAGGATGTCAACTCACAAGTCATGAGCTATTCCAAGGTACTCCTGGCAATTGTCAGGTTACGAGCATTGAAGCAAGAAGCATTTCAGCTCGCTCACTTCTGGATTTGACGCATTTTAGAGGTCTTCGGGTCAGTTTTAACACTCGTGGTTGCCAATTAGTGGGGCTACTCGTTGGGGTAAAGTCAACATTCACTTATGTATGTTATTACAGAAATTTGTTGTAACTTCAACTGCTTGAGTTAAATCCTGTCATGTTTTCCAACTTTCTTCAATAACTACCATCAACTGCATTGAATATATCAACAGTGATATACGTATGTATAGTCGGACCGATCCATCTTGAATAACGGATCGGAATCGTTACGACATATTATGTAAATCAAGTTTATACGAGATAAAAATTGATTCATTAACATAACGTCATTTTTTGGTTTAATCGATTGCATTCATTGGTGAAATATATAATCTTCCACTTGTTTAGGAAAAAGTGACCTCCTCGCGTTCAGAGAAACGTTCATTTACAGTCTCGTTAATTTAAAAAAAACAGATCGAAAATGAGCAGGTTCACTGGAGAGTGGAAATTCTCGAATGGCCCAAATATCGTTTATCGACAAGAAAATGTTGGCAGACCTTTCAAAATATCACCCCAAAGTAAAAATATGGTGATAAATATTAGACACAGATATCGTTCGCTTTCTATACCTGTATGATTTACAATTTGTTGCAACCTCCAGGAATTACACACATTAACTCATTCTTTCACTCCGGGTATGGCCCAATGAGCATAAGAAATCAGGTTTCATTCGTGCAGATTACTGCGAGTCTTGCGAATGTAAACAGAAGATGAAAACAAACCTGGCCCACATCGCATTCGCTTCAAAGGTCAAACAAAAACGAATGATAAAGTCCACTCAATTGAATAAGTAGACAGTGAATGTATACCTATATTTATTCATTTATAAGTAAAAAATATAATAAAAAAATATTTATAGGCCATACGACTCATTTTTGTTGTGCACTCAAAAAAATTACAAACAAAATGCCACTACACCTTGAGCAAATATCAACAAGAATTTTTCGTGTTTCCATAAACATTTAGAGCAAGGTTAAACGAAATTAAACTTGTTTTTTTCCAGAAATAATGATTTTTTTTACAAATTTAAGGTGCAATTCGTTGCGTTTGAGCATCACGTCCACTACATTGAAAGTTTGTGCAAATATTTGTCCCACTGCTCATGCAGGAGCTAAACGCGATAAATCTAATTCAATTAACAGGATCACTATTATTTTCCCAGGAATTGCGTTGCTTTTGTATATTTCCTCTTATTAACACATTAACACACCTTTGCTCATTTTAAACACATGGTAACGAATGTGTTCGACTATTTGTGAAAATTGTTCACTGGTCAACATAGTGAGAATATTGATAGTTCCAAGTCCTCATGACCAGACGTAAAACGTAGCTTCACTGAGGTGACAGTGATTGATTTTCCCACCAATTAACATCGAATCTGTGATCAATCTGAACGTCTAACAAGTTCTAACATGGCACATGAAAATTGTTGCAAGTTTCTTCGCACCGACAGCCGAATTTATGGCCCAAACAGTAATTAACTCGCCGACCCATCAATGCTACGAGACGCACTTTCACTGAAATAAGCTACAATTCCTTCGCACCTTGAATAATAAAGGACCAGCGAGCAAGTAACCAGGTCGTTCGACTTGCACGTAATTGTTCGTGGTGCAATAAAATTACATAACGGAGTAATCAATGGATAAATGCGATCAACAATGGTCAAACACTATTTGGAGAACGCCATTGCATTTTCTTAAATGAACCGCTAAAATTTGCATCTGCCGAAAAACACCTCGTTAGAGCTTTCAATTCCAAAAACTAATTAAGAACTTTGTTCATATCAAGGTAAACATCTTGCAGTAAATTTGGAACCATTCATATCAAGAAGATCTTAAGTAGAGGAGAAAAATAGTCATAAAGACATTCTTGTTACTGACTCAAATTTCCTGGAACGTATTTTTTATATTCTGCTGATTGGCTGGAAAACAAATTGATGTTAAATATGATGGGAGAATGTTTTCTTCAAATAAGCGAGATAATTTTCTTACGCACATTCCCCAGACTTGCAAATTGTAATGCATAATAAATTGAGCACCTTGCAATAAGTAATCGTTGCGTCAAAGGAAACTAAATATTTATAAAACCGCTGGAGATATTCTGGACTTAAATGTTCGATGTTCGATGCGCGAGTGTAAACAAATTTTTCCCCACATTTTGCATTTATTAGTTATTCATGTCCCGCCAATTAATTAGATTTCAAATTGAAAATTCAAACAGCGGTTTCCTTGATTTTCAGGGAAACATTTGCTTTTCCAGAATGTTCGGGATCAATTGATTTGCAACTTGCACTTGCGTTTTATGGGCATACTCAAAACTGGTAGCACTCGTATAGATTTATGCGTCCGTTAATGGGAATTTTATTGCAAAATTTTCAATCGACATACGCCCATTAAATTCACTCCATCAAGGAGCAGTTTAATTAAGCATATACCTGTTGAAGTTGCTTGCATCCTTGGGACGTTGGTAGCCGAAAAGTCTTCTTATCGCGGCACCATTCCTCCTACGAATGCCAAATTGAATAAATGAGCTACTTACTCGTCGGTTAAGTTCAAGCGGAAGTTTGACACCAAGAACTGATTTCGTATGGTGCTAGAAGTTTCAAATAGATCTTTGCACCATAAGAAAACAGTACTCATCATCAAATTCATAACCACGAGGGGGTAGTGTTGCACGAGAACTCGTAGGAAGTCCTCCAGGCACCAACATCACTTGAGCACTAACTTCCACCTTCAGCACATACTCTTAAGTACATTTAACCTGTCACAGTTCGTTCCTAAATACAAAATAGATATTTTCTTACAACCAGTAGTTTAAATTTGAACCCGTCCCAGTTTTGATGTCAACGGAGCAGACGCCCCCCGCAAGACTGAACGCTGACTAACCCTCAGCCTCTAAACTTACTTCCCTCATTTTTACGAATTAAGTAGCTCCTTCCTTTATTTTGGTATATTAAGTTTCTCGGGGTATCGAATTTGCGGTCATTGTAGTTTTTGTTTATGAAGCGGTTCTGTCAGTTTCCCAACGTGCATAGGATGTGAACTGACATTGGATAGTGGTACCGCAGTTCGCATGGTGGTACCTCCCAAGCACAGGCCGGATGCGAACCCATTTCATTGGGAGTCGCATATCCCAATTGTTGCTTGAAAACAGCAAGAAAACGATGATGAGTATCGATCGATATTTGGAGAAAACCTCGGAAAAACCGCTCCACTCTAATACTGAACTAAATAGAGTATTGCATTGCAATGCACACAAGTACTACTGTCTTGGTAATCCAATATATTGTTCGTATATCGAATTAAATGCTGTTTTAAGTGTGTGGAAAGTCGTTTTTGCTTCCTTTTTCAACTGTAGTTCCGCACTAAATCCGTGTTGCCATTTTTCGTCTTGCACTATCCAGAACGAAGTTTCACTCGATCAATAGTAAAAACAATTGTTGTAGTGCACTTCAAAGTAAAGTTACTATACTCATCAAGTCGGTCCCGTGCAATATTTATTCTTCAAAGTGTACTCGGTGTATTTTTGGAAATAAAGTCTTTATACATTCTCTAAAGTAATCACTGTTTCAAGATAGTTTCTTCCAGCATGCCTGCATTGACTGTGAATGAAAAACTTATCCCAATTCGTTTCCACTTCCCAATTCCCAATTCTTGTCCTCTTCATTTCAGTAAATTTCATAATCAACCTGACTGATTTTTCTGCTTTTCTAACGCGCACAATACGCACGATTCACCGAGCACCCCACCGATTGTCTTAATGCCTGTGACTCACGATTAGTACTGATCCTCGACCATCGAAAAACGTTGTCCGTTGCATCCAACACCCTTGGAGGGCTACAACATCCCAGAGAAATCGAAGCCCTAAATGTGCATCCGTCCAATGTGCAACGTCGCCTATTCCCTGCATGACCGATCGTTTTACACTGTTTAGGAGGGTGCCCTTTGTGCATTTTTTAGTATAGGGTTGGCAGATATAAGAATCCGTGCACCACCGTAACCCCTGCGCCTGTGTTTGTGAGTGCGGGAAATAGGGTGAAGTTCGCCATTCGCACATTTGACTGAGTTATTAGGGAGCCGGGGCATTGTTTTCCCTTTGCTTTGGTGCGGTGTTTAGCTGATGAAACTAGAATTAGGTTAATGAAATTGAAACGTCAGGATCAGGAAATTCGTATTCTTGTTTATGGAATTCGTGTATCCATTCTGATCGATAACTGCAAAAACTGTTGGTTCAGTACTTAATCATGAGTTACGTTTAGTAGTCTCATTTGATATCAGACATTTTCTATAGTGAATTAGAAATCAGATTTGAGACCCACAAATCCAATTTGTGCTTTTCTAACATAGGTATGTATCAGCAAAGATTATGATCCTTGGTGTTAGCAAACAATATTAATCAATAATTTTTAAGTATTAGCATTGGTGATACAGTCAGCAGTATTGCCTAGAAGCGTTGACTGAACAGTTAATTTTTAGTCAATGCTAAAAGGAACTTTCATAATTTGGAAAAAAATAATCATAGCTATAAACAAGAGAGTTTTAGGGAAGTTTATGTGCCACCATAATATTCAAGGTTCCACTGATTTAATTTCGTGTAAACTTGTGGGTCAGGTGATAATAAAAAAAAAACCAGTCATAATTTTTATCTTGCTGTGCAAGCATTTTACACTGTTTTTTAATCTTGGATGTCGGCATGGGAAATTTATTATTTTTCAACAAAAATATCTACTGTGTAATTATTAGATACACTGGGTCTATCTGACTCTACAAAACGAATATTTTTAAAACCACTTATAACTTGAATAAAATTCTTATCTCTAATCGCCGTATAACAAATTTTTTTATATTTTTCAAAACCAAGTTTTAAAAGTTTGTTTGTTTAAAATTGTCTTGCTACGAAATTCACGGTAGTAATCCTAGTTGTAAATTTATGATAATTGATGAATCCTACTTGGTTGTAGGCAACATCAATGGTAAATTGTCGTTCTGGTTACCCAAGCTACAACAATCGATGTAACTGGTGAAGTCGTTGAATGAGAAGTATACCTCTCGTTCAACGGTGAAGTATAGTTCTTCTTAAGATAGCGTACCTATAGGATTTATAATCTGTTTCTAAATGCTATTTTTATAGTAAAAACGATATCTTATGGACGAGGCATTCATAATAGATTATGCCTCTATGATGTAGTGATGTTTTAAAGTCGTTAGAAATAAAACTCGTATTTTAAATTGGAACATTTTTATTCATTCGATTGCAATTTATTCAATTTCTAATTCATTCAATAGTTACAAAATATATCATATACTAAAAGTGGGATTCATAAATATTAAGAACTAAAATTGTCACCTAATTTATATACACGATGGTACCAACTAATATTTACAACTAAAGAACTAAATCGCTGAGACACTTAAATTACTCTTTAAACAGGCCGTTTGTTGGTTCGAACTATTGCCAGTGACAATTGGGAGACAAAACAGATGAATAGTTTTGTTATTTAACAACTATAAATCAGTATAATGCTCGAAAAGAGTAAACCAGAAAAAGTAAAAAGTTTAATGCTCGAAAAAGGCAAACCATGGTTTGTTTTCTTAGCAATGAAAATTAGCAACAAATCAGACCATCGCCTGAAATGTTTGTTATTAATGATAATTGGGGCTGAAAACAAACCATGAGTTGGTCTGTTGTTACCAATGACACTAAGGCAATAAGACGTGCTATCTACTAGACTGTTCCAGTAACAATTGGGCGACAATATGGAAGTTTAACGAAAATTATGTACACAAAACGAACGGAAATTAACCCGTTCAATAGGAGCGTCCCATAAAAATAAAGCAACCCGATATTCTTAGGATATAAACAAATCGCTTCTGTTGTGAAGCGCGAATAACACAATAATGCCAACGGAAGAAGTAGTAGGAAAACAGTGCTTGCACTAAAGTAAAATGCGAAAAATTCTCAGAAGTTCCGAAATTCAACGATGAGGATTCATGGTGAGGGAATCCATGGTAACAGTATCCATGATAACAGAATCCCTGATAACAGAATCCATGACAAAAGAATCCATGACAACAGAATCCATGACAACCAAATCTATGTCATAAGGATCCATGGTAACCGAATCCAAGACCACCATTTCCATGGCGACGGAAACCATGGTAACCGAACATAAGCAAATCAATGGCGACCGTAACCATGGTAGCAGAATCCATGGGGCTTGACCCTTTGCCACTCGTACGTAATTTTTAAATTTTCGTTACAAGATCAACAAGACAAGTGAAGGGTTAAATCTTAAATTCTAAATTTTGTCAGAGTGTGTTGTCAAATTCAACAAAACTAGTCGCAGTGATAGTTATTTGAAATCAAGTGCGAGAAAGCTGCAGCGCTTTCGAAGGTACTTAGGATTCAAGTGCGCAAATTAATCATAGACCATGGGTTAAAACTGATACAATAATGGATTCGTGGCGGATGTTTCTCCCTTAGATTAGACAATATGTTAATACATATTACGCAGTACCTCAAGAGTTCCGAAACATAGGCAACAATATTTTTTGCCTATAACACAAGTGACTCAAAAGGTATTTTTACGATGGTTATAAGAATGCCGGTTGTACACAAAGAAGTAAAATCTGAGGTGTTCATAGATTAAATAGATTTCATGGTAGATGTGACTTGGATAATATGAAATTAGCGTTTGTGTACAGCTGTCACATCATGCATTTTATGTAGGTACTCGAAGAATTGTACATTGAAACTATACATACATATGTAAATAGGACGATGTTTGAATTAATTTTGAAAATGGTGTCGTAACCAGTGGCGCAGTATGGGAAAAATATTTCATATTGCGGCTAGGATTGTAAGAAAGTTTCGCGACTCGATGCAACTTAATCCCAGATTATTATTGCGCCATTTCAAGATTATCCTGGCGTTGTACAACCGGCTCGAAGGACCACAATCACTAATTTTCGAAGCAAGCGTCACTCTTCTTGGAACGTATTACTGTCTTAACTTGGACACAAGTCCCTAAAGGGCCAAAGACAAATTTCAGATCGCCTTCCTGGCGGATCAAATGGTGACGACACTCTGATTCTCCGAAGCGCCATTCTGCAGTTCATTGTCTTTTTTATTGAGCTTCAGCCAAGTGTCACCGAGGGCTTTGGCGAAGTGGTCGTCCACGGACATGCCTGCGTTGTCCATCATCTCTATGACGCTGGTGGCCACCTTGGGGGTGGCTTTGACTGGCTGAGGAGGCTCCTTGGAGACGTTGTTGTTTGAGAAGACGGTGAGGTAGTCCTTGCCTAGGGATCGGCGGAAGTGCTCGTCGATTATAGGGTCGCACATGGAAATCCCTGTGAGGGTTGAGGTAAATATTCGTCAGATATTTCAAGTCCTTTTTGACGAGAATATGAAAAGTTAAATGTCAAATTATTACCAACAATTTGACATTATGAATTATTTTGGTGAAGACTTCGTTTTCAAGAGTATAATAATGGCGTCATGAATAATTTTTCAAAAAAATGGATAATGCCAAATTGTGGGGAATAATTCGAACATGATAAAAACGATATGTATATTGTTCAAAACTCACCAGAAGGTATTTCTTCCCTAGGTGGGATGTTGTTGCTGGTGATGACTGAAGGTCTGTAGGCGGACCTGAAGCCAGGATTGTTGATTGTTTGCAGGTAAGAAGGCGGTTGGCCCCTCTGTCTGGTGCTCATGTCTAAGGGCGCATCACTACCAACTTTGGGGTCGCCATTGACACCATTTTCCCCTGAAGGGCTATTTCCGTTTTCCTGGTTAACAGGAAAGTCGTCGGGAAGCTTAGGATCCGATTTCCTGAGGTAGTCTGGCCTTGTTCTCCTATCCCTCTTCCATTTAGTTGTGGGAAGTTGTTTGGTTGTAGTTTGTTTACTAGGTTCGTCTGTGGGAGAGGAAAAAGTTGAAAAAACTACCCCTTTACAAGAGACTGCGCACAACCCTGTCTCTTCAAACTAATCTCTGATTTTGGAACAAGGCCAATGTTTACAGAAATCATTGTTTTTTTGGAGAAGTGATCATTCATTAGGAACTGACCAAATTCAATGAGCTCATGATCAACGACTTGGTGGGTGTAATGATTGGTAGACTGAATTATTCTTGGCGAGTGGTTCCACCTCTACGATGATTAACGTAAACGACAGAGGGACCGAGGAGGACCATGGGATCGCGCGAAAGACTGGCCACGACCATCCAACAAGATAGACGAGTATAGTTAGTGACCTCTCAAGGTTGCTCGAGCAGCCTCAAATTAGCTGGGAAGACTAACAGCGTCCTGCCCTGCCTCTTGGGCCGCACCTCGAAGAATCCAAAGCTCGGAGATTACAAGAGCGATAGGCGAACCGTGGAATTTTTTCGAAAATCCAATCGGGACCCAAGTGGGATCACAATGGTCCGATCATTACCTGGACTGCGCCTCATTCACGAGGAAAAATTCCCAAGCTCGAAAACAAGTACGGGTTGATTTGAATATTCTAATGGATATTTAAGCGCGTGGCCATTCGTTCGTCCAGTGGTTGATTTATTGAACGGAGGCGAGCAGCTACCGATTTTTAATAATGTTGTCAGGGACACGTGTGCTCTTGAATCCAATGGCAGATTGAGGATTTGAGGGTCGTTAATCTACGATGGGAGGAAGTGCGCCGTAAAATCTGCAGTTGTCAATTCGCACTGTTGAGTTGGAATCCACGGAAATGGAAACGGTTTTTCGATTGAACGGTGAAGACTGAAATTGTGAAGTTGAAAAATGGGGAAGATTCAATGGGAATGAGAACACTGGGAAGGCTGGCTGGGCTAGCTTGCCCACTGTAGTTCAACTAAGCAGTTGAACTTTAACTTTAGGTGGCCAGCAGTGGAATTTCATTCATGGAACTCTCCGTTCCATTCCCACGGAATGTGCATAATTCTTGTGAATTACGTCGAGTTCTCACGGATGAGGGTCAATTCTTACAGATTACGCTCAGTTTTCGAGCACTGTGAGGAGAATTGCTGCGTCGTTTATTCACTTGATTTGGTCGTTTGGTCACTTTTGATCAATGACAATCATTGCATCACTACAGTTTAAATTTTTTCGGTCAGGTGTACCAATTGGAGAGTGAGCGGGAAATTCAACTTGGCGATGTACTATCATGATCACACTGTACATCATATCACCATGACTTGTATGGTAATAATGCAATGACTACCTACCGGTGATCTAAAAGAGACCAACGATAACCGTGGTAAAATGTGGATGTTTTAGGCTCTATTCTCAGGGATTAGGCTCAATTCTCGAGGATTAGGCTCAATTCTCGCGGATTAGGCTCAATTCTCGCGGATTGGGCTCAATTCTCACGGATTGTGCTCCATTCTCACGTATACGTTTCAATTACACAAAACGTGCAACGCTTTTAGTCGCTTTTGCTGCAGGATGTCACATTTTGTTCTTTTGTCGGTGATTTCCTGCCTTCTGGTTGAAGCGAGTTGGACTTCCGATCGATTACTGGCGAGGCTAGTTTTTGCATGAATGAGAATACGAACCGACGTTATTGAATCTGGACGTTGCGTTTTCAACGAAAAGTCATCAAATTTCACCCTTTAGCTCCAAAGTTTCATGAATTCTATTCTTCCTCACCAAAATCAAATACTCCCTCTGTCCAAAAATATTGTAGGTATACCTAATTACGTCGCTATACAAAAATAGCGTTGCTACATACCCTTACCATAAATTTAGATAGAGGGAGTAAGTCATAACCAGACAAACGCGTGAGACTTTCGTTGCTCCAAAATTCACGAGTGAAAGTCTCAATCATTCAATCAAACAAAGCATTTTTGAATAGTCAAATGTTTACCTCTATCAATCCATGGCTGCCACAGCTCGCGGTTCTTCCCGATCTTCTCCATTTCCCCGATTCGCGCACGTAAAAAACTAGCCCTGACCAGTTCCCGCACCAAATAAGGCAATTCCATAATCCCGAATTAAATCCAAAAACAACCGGTTAAACACTGGAAACTTCCGAATGAAAAGGGAGAAGCTCGCCCACGGCACGGCGGCAAATTCGAAAACAACACCCCCTTTCTTCGATTATTCACGCGTGAGCATTGTGCGTCTTCACCTCAAGCCTTGTAAAATAGTAGTCTCCGGATTTCATTCATAAGACTCTCGGCCCAGGTAGATCAACAGGTATACGTAATTGGCTTTTTTTCATCGGACGCCTCTAACTTGCCTGGGCTTAAGCCGCACCTCGATAGAGCCCAATATCCCGTAAAATGCGCTTTTGACCAGCGTCGTCTTTTTGTTTTTGTGTGTACGCGGCAGGATACTAGTTTCCGTTCCGTCTGACTTTACCAACACGCAGCTCTTTTCTCGTGGCGGACCCTCAGGAGCGAAAGAGACGAGAGCAGAGACGTGCCTTTCACCGGGGAATGCCGTGAATTTTTATATAAATTTCATTCTTGCCGAGGCACCCGAGGAATTTCGACTTTAAACTCGGCGGTCTTAAGGCAAGGCCGTTGGGAACTCGGGCTTTGGAGACGGAGCAGATTGATCTTTTTATCGAACAGGGGATTGCTTTTAAATGGGAGATTAATTAATGCGAGTTTCGGGCGCCTATAGTTCTTATTTTTGGATTTATGTTGCCAGATTTGCATAAATGCCAGCCAGGACTGTCTTGAAGAGGAGGGCAAGCTCGAAGATTTTGGTAGGCGATGAGTTTAATCACTGAGACTATTGCACCAATGCAGTGGTTTGAGCCTTAACCATTCTATACGAACAATCAAGAAAGGATTTAATAATTCAAAGATAATTCTCGTTATGGTCCGAATCCAGCATCGAAAATTCCACTGGATTGAGAAATTACAGATGAGTTTAATTGGTGCAAAAAGGGTTAAAAAATATGTAAATACAATAGGTTTCTAATTGAACAATGGTTCAAACAGCACACAAAAACAATACGGAAAACGCCAGTGAAATTGTAATTGAAAGTGGTAACTCGAGATTACGTATAAACGGCAGCAACTGTTGAAGGAGATAAACGTCGTGATGTTATGGTTATGAAATACGGACGTGCTAAATGTCGGAAACCACCGAGCATTTTGCAATTGGACGAGATGTTTCCAAACAATTGGTCTCAGCAAATTACATCCTTCTGAGGGAAAAGATTGCTCAATTGGTTCTCTTGAAGTGCTCTCAATCATCAGCTTCAATTACTTATTGCTGTTTTTCAACTAATATCCCAAGCAAGGTTTTTAACGTGAACTCACATGTTGAGTGACGTAGAAATTCACACGTATCAGATGACTTGTAGACTGACATTAATAGTGGGCGAAAACTGAACGAAATCAAACACCACTGCAGGAAATCCGCCCCTTTTGCCATAAGCACTCTTCAAAGAGAATAGCACTATTATAACATGAAATTTCTGCCTGAATTCAATTTGGTTATGGATAAAAAATTGGCAATAATTATAGTGATTTTGTGATTAAAAAGGGGTGTAAATTTTATCCACCTGCCCTTGGCCTACCATTTTAGCGCATACAACTTTGGTTCAGCTGGTGTTAATGTTTCACACTACATAGGCAACCAACACTCCTCCAGAGTTAAACCAGAAGTTGCCTATAACTCGCAATTGAAATTCATTGGCATGAGGCGAAATTACCCTATGGTAATAAATTTAGGATCTAACAATGTTTTTAACTTGGTTTAGAAGAGAATAATAAACCAAACGGAAATGTAATCTAAGAGATGGAATAAAAACTCGAAAATTCCATGAAAACCCCAAAAGATGAAATTCCAAAAGGCAAGGCTAAACCACATCGAATCCCAAAATGCTTCCGAAGCACCACTGATGGAATTTAGCATGTTTAGAGTTTAGATGTAGCTTGGAATTTGGTTCGGGCCTGAGTACGTACAGCACATACCGAATCCATCGGCCTTGACAACCGTGAAGAATGGAGTCTCATCGCGCAAATTATCCTTTATAAAAAGTCTTCGACCTCTACGCTGTTAGAGCTTCTAGTCGGAAAAAAGCAATTGCTAACCTAAAAATATAATAACCCCTGTCAATTTTCCGCTACTGGTCAAGATTGCTGGTCACACGTTGCTGCAGAACAGGCAGAGGGCGTACCCTCCTTAGGTGAGCGAGTACCTAATGAGTTTGAATTGTAATTGGCGCTCGAGATCCTCAACAGTACGACGACTCTAAAATGTAAGGAACATGAGGACTGGCTGAGCCATTTCCCATAAGCCGTGCTTGCGGAACTCCCTATCTGTTCATCGGACTGAGAAGACAACGAGCAAGTACGAGAGTGTTGAAGATGCCACACAGTGCCGATTCAAATAATTTAATAATTTGAAATTAAATGCGAACAATGACATTTTAAGTGCAGTTTACTCATACAATATTTTAAAACTTCGTTTTGAAAACTTTAAAAAGGTGCAAGTCCATCCGAAAGTTTCATCTGGACTATGAATGTTGAAATACAATTTCATTCATGTTGTACTTTCTGCTTTATAATAACAATTGGTTACGATAATGAAATAGAGAAGTAACAGTATAACGAAATGAAAAACAGAAAATTAAATTAAAATTACGAAAACAATATTTGCGTAGAAAACTTCGTTTTGATTGAATAATAAGTCAACGGTTTTGAAGAGTATACGAGTAAAATTAAACTGCAAAAGCAGTCCAAGAAACTTCGCTCCGAAGAGGGCTCAAGAATGTGTCGTCAGGAATAAAGTAATCTAGAAAAATATTCATAAGGTGGTCACGATGGTTATGCATGCCATCCAACTGACGTAACCCACCTAAAGTGAACATCTAAACTACAGAAAAAGCCCGACTGGAAAGAAGTAAGGCGAGCACATGTCTGGCGAAATGTGACACGAATCGATGGAATCCGACGCCAAAATTTATTTGCTCCAAACGACACGTAGCGAAAAACGACCAAAAGCGAATTCGAGCCCAGCCAAAATAAAGGCGCCCTTAAACCCAATAAACCCACAACGCGTTTCATTCGACCGGAATTTACCATTCATTTTGCTTCTAACAGCGCGCATGTGAGGTGGAGCATGGAAAATGGAATAGCACCTTTGGGCTAGCTGACTAGACGAACAACATTACCTATGTATTTAGGAATGTGTAGGTGGTATCGATGAATGATCAGCTTTGCTTACGTTTGTGAGACATGAGCGGATCAACAACTACCGCTGCGAGGAAAAACATGAAAACATGTTTATCTTAGCTTTGTTCTGAGCAAATTTCGTCTCGCGAACGACATTAACTCGCTTTGTGCTTTCTGCATCATTTGTTTTGAATCTTAGTTGTTTAATTTGTCCATTTCATCACTTGTGGTTCAACATGTTTTATTACTATGTAATACATTCGTAGAAACGAACAATAAAGGTGTTATTCTAACATTTATACCTTTATACGTTTTAAAGGTTTTATAAAAGAGTTTAGAAAGTTTTTATGGAATGAAATTGACATTTTTAAATGATAATCTTTGGTTGCAGTCGCCCCGACGTACACAATTTTTTCCAGCTACCCACACGTCTCTTTAAACAGCTTTTAATCAACTGGCCCTAAGTGTTCTGTGAGAGTAACTGTTTCCCCCAAAATGTATGTTAGCACACCTATAATTCCGAAGACAACCGTTCTCAAAGGGTTAAGTGGAACCGCTGAGGCCATATGCGATTATTGCACCAGCAGCCAATCGCAAATCAATTCCCACATCAACCTGGCACACGCAATTTCACACGACCCGATCGGACTCGCCGTGAATAAATAACGAGGACTTTTACTCCATGCCCTCGAATTAGGCCGAACCGCCCGCATTTCATCGCCCAAAGAACAATGTCCGTGCGTGTTTCAATGTTTGTCGCAATTTCATCCGGACCAAAAGTCGCACGGGCAAGGAGGTGCGTGCCAAGTTGGCCCGATGACACCTGTCCGCCTGTCTGTCCTCGCATAACTCGTTCCACATTCGTCTAGTTACGCATAACGCGGGGTTAAACGTGTAGCCTCAGATGGGTAAAGGGGATATACGACTCGGCCGACCTGGCGTGCGAGAGACGTGAGGAATTTCAGCTGGAAGCTGTTTTTCGCCAACTCTCGCGGGTCTGATGGGTGAGACCAGAATTCCTTTGAGGTTTGGAATCTTAGAGCGTAGGAGCCTTAGAGTCTAGGAATCCTAGAGCCTAGGAGTCCTACAGCAAAGTTGGAACCTCAAGGCACAGTTAGAACCTCAAGGCAAAGTTAGAACCTGAAGACAAGTTAGAACCTCAAGGCAAAGTTAGAACCTCAAGGCAAAGTTAGAGCCCCAAGGCAAAGTTAGAACCTCAAGGCAAAGTTAGAACCTCAAGGCAAAGTTTGAACCTCAGAGCAATGTTCCAGTTTCAGGACGACAATTTAATGCCACGGTAAAGTTTCAAAGAGAATTCCAAATGATGCGAGGCGTTCACAAATTTCAATTTGCAGGCCAAGTTTCAAACCAAACGTGGCCTGAAGACCGCAGCGACGAAGCCCAGGTTTCATGAGCTCGCGGCAATTTAACCATATATTCGCGAACCGGTAGGCCGACTCGACTTGTTGGGGTACATCGCGGGCAATTTGGTAGATTAGGTCGTAGACCACTTTGTAGATCAAGTCGGACGCAGGCTCGCTGTTAGCTATTCCGAATGGAATTCGCTTTGGCTAGAGAGCAGCGATAAGGTTCAGTTCAGAAATTAGAAAAACGATGATCGAAAGGTATGTGAAAGGAGTCGCGAGTCGATCCTGTTTAGGCACTTTGCTACTTACCGGATACCGATCGGATTGAGCTGTCATTTTTTTCCAAAACGACATTCAACTAACGTCGTGTCGAGTCATTGAAAGATGGGATTCCTTTGGGTCACTAACGAAATTCTTTCGTCATTAAATAACATTCTTTTGTCATTTAAAGACAAAATCCTGTTGGCATTGAATGACAAAGTCCTGTTGACATTGAATGACAACATTGTTTTGCCGCAGAATGACAAAATTCTTTTGCGATATCACTTTGAATTCCATTCATCAAAATTTTTGTTGATTCTTGAAAATTAGGTTTACAGTATGGCATTCAGTGTGAAGTTAACAGGAAGATCGGAGATTGACCAGCGCGGAAGTGGACCTTACAGGGGTATTTGGAATACACAGGTTAAGTATGCGGCTTCGATCAGCTAATGAAGACCTCCCACAACTAGCATTCAATGGAGCTTTTCAAATAGTAGGTTCACTTAGCAGAATTATTAGAGCATGGCTGAAAATATTCAAGAACCACGGCCAACGTTCTCTTGGTGAAGAGGTCCATCGCGCAGGTAAACGAAGAAGAAAACATCGGGGACATCAAAGGACGAAGACGTCACGAAAATTAATGAGGAATCTGGGAATTTAATTAGTCAGCGAGTGAGTTGTCGAACACGAGCATATAACCTCGGCTGAAATTTTTGAGCAGGGAAGGAAGTAATAATGGGGAACATTTCGTACTGATCAGTAAGTCAATCAGGGTGTGGAGAATTTCTTCTAGTTAAAATCCACAAAATTTTATGAGGAAGCATTCGATTTAAGTAAGTAAGTAAGTAAGATTTGATGAATGTAAGGTGAGAGGAGGTTATACAGATCTAATAGTGGAGATTACGTTATGACAATAAAATTTTGATGTTGGGTATTATGCAATCAAAACAAATGTTCGATAAGAAATAGAGATATTTATGATCCGACCTAATAGTTGAGAATGGTGATGGTAATCGATCGTGACACTGAAGGTGATGATGATTGTAGTTGGTAAGGTTTTTGGATGGTTAGAGTTGTGGGTTGAGATTGATGGTTGTAGGTAAATGGTGAGAGTGATGTAGGTGATGATACTTGAAGATATCGATGGTCTTATATGTGGTGAGGTCCAGGTGGTGAGGATTAAAAGTGGTGAGGGTTCCAAGTGGTGAAGGTTCCAGGTGATGATCGTTACAAGTGGCAAGGGTTCCACCTGCTGAGGGTCCCAGGTGGTAAGATTTCTGCACAGCGAGGCTCCGATTATGCCAAACTTACACCAATTCCATGGCACAGATGCGCCACAGCGCCGAACCAGAGGCATCAACATCGAAATAAAAATGAAACGAAGAGACGAAAGTCCATTTCCGTGTCAGTGGCTCTCGAATGAGGCCCCATCCTAATCGTACAGGAGGCCTGGTTGTTGTTACTTTTGTTCTGGTCGAGGCATTGTGAGAGAGATTGGCGGTGTGAATCGAGAATTCCAGTCAATGGTATGCGGTCGTGCTACTCAAATGTTGGCTCTCCAGCACAGGCTTCGGCCAAAGCCGGTCGCCTGGATGCTTTCGGTACTGTACAAGTCGGCGGTTGGCCGGTGTCATTATCCGTTTTACCGAATGAGATCACGAGAGTACGAAATTTTTCAGACTGGGTTTCACATGGGAGTCATGGGTGTGGGAAAAAAGGCGATCGCGAAATAATCGCACCATTGTTTACGCTATAAACACTCTTCATTGTGTGATGAACAAAAATCAGGGATGGATCGAATCATGTACTTTGGTATTATTCACAGCAACTACCAGACTGTAATTTATTATAGTACTCTTGGTACACAAAGTAGATACTACTTTCGATCCTTTTGTGTACGTACTGTGGCGTGGGTACTACAGATACGGAGATTTTAAATTTCCAAATTGTGCCCTTGAAATAAATTAAAGAAAACTATAATAAATTAAATAAATAATTTACGATATATTCTAATGCACTTAATGAAAAGACAATAATTGAAGAGATTTTAAATTTCCAATTAATACAAATTCGAATGCACCTAATGAAAAGACAAGCGATTGATGTTAGGGAGGCCAAGATCAATTAGATAGGGAACCACTTAACGCAATCAACAATTCATTAGGGAAATCCGCGAGACGACATTCCGTGGTAGAGTACTTGGCTCCCCGAACGATTGGGTTCTGACGCGAACATTCAATTTTAATTATCTAAAATTACTCAAACACCGTTGTCCAATATAAGCACAACCTTGGGATTCCTGTGTGCGATTTAAATTAAGAAAATGTGAGGGACGTTTCCATTAAATGCAAATTTATTCCTCCTTACACGTAAATATTAAGCGCGCATCCAGCTTCAAGATTAGTTCATAATTGGCGAGGGTTACGAGTCGTAACTTTACGACTGACGCAATTTCATTCAGGGTGCAATCTGTTCGTGCATTTCAGCTTCGACTAACCTGGATGTTATTTCTGCAGAGCTCAAGCTCGATTTCTGCATTTCTGCAGACTGTAATCATTCTTACCATTGTTACAAATCACGATCATTTCTTGCCTATGGGCAAGATAATATGTTATGTATTTAGCTAATTTAGAATGATTCACAAAATGTCTTGAGTCTGATACAAACCGATTTTAGTTTGTATCCCATTAACACGACCAGAATTTTTGTTGCAATCGATACGCGAGGGAAATTCATCGAGAAAGCTGAAAAACTTTCAAATTGAACTTATCAACGACAAGTACTTTGCCCATTGCGAAACGTTGAGGAATTCGTTTCGTCAAAGCGGCATCGGCACGCGAAAAGTGTGGAAATCGACAGGTCCACACCAACCACATGCTAATGACACGAGTCTACCGAAGTTCGACGTACCAAAAACGAGCGGGTAATTTGACAAGCAATCGCTCGCAAGACTGGTAATTACCTGCTACGAAATTGAGTTTGATTTGAGCAATTATTCCCATTTAACAGACGAGAAGTATGAGGCCTATTTTATTAAGACCAAACTGAAATCGATTTCGGTTTGACTACGGAAAAATAAATTCCTTACAATTTTTGTTGTGCAGACCAAATTGAAATCGGTTTCGGTTTGACTAGGGAAAATTTTCTTTCTTATGATGTTGAACAATTTTTATTTGTGTGGATGGGTTTCACTCACCGGAATTAGCTTGCTGGCTTTCCTGAAGCATTGTGGCAGCTCTCGATAAGACGTCCAAAGGTGATTCGCCGCCCTCCATTGTATTATCTGCGGAAGAATTCCAGGGGTTATCGTCACGGAATTCTACGTCTCGAGCACAGCTCCATTATCAGGGATAAAATTGTGTTTTTATTCCAATTAGAGCAGGCAACTTTATCAGGAATCGAATTGGATCGGACTCGCGACGAATTCGTCGCGCGCAAACTATTTTCATTCGGGCGGGATTATTTAGCGCAAAGTTTGTAAAACAAATTCCTCCTGATGATAGTCATTCGAATGTTAGTCCTGATGTCCTGAAAACTATTTTTACGCACACACTGACAGCGCAAGGATTCAAACGGAATGCTTCGAATTCCTACGGCGTTCCCTCGTTTGTACATCGTGTTCCATGCGACACGAGGCGATATTTCAATTTTAATCAGGACGTTCGGGCGATGGTGTGCAAAAAAGTCGCCTCCTTTTGATTAAGAGGAACGCATTCCCGATTGGGAGAAATTCAAATGAGAAAATACCATTTCGAGTTTTCATACTCTTCAAGATTAAATTTAGTTTAAGAGGCTTCTCCTCGTTTCCTACTATAGTTTAGATTAGACTTGAACAACGGACGACTGAAAAGCGATCCTCACGCTCCAACTTCCGGAAGGGAAGCGAATTGAATATAATTATCTATTAAAGACGCATCTGCTTCCGCCTTGACATGACATGCACGCACTACTGAAGACATTGGTGCTGTGCAGCCCTATATAAAATATCGTTTGGCAGTCACAATATTTACTACAATCGTTCACTGAATATTGTTCACTTACTGCACTGACTATACTCAATAAACTGACTATAGTAAGTTTATACCGCACCGACTATAGTTAATAAACTGACTATCAGTGCAGTACCAAGTATGATCATGGCATTTTGTGCAAAATAGTGAAGAGACGATTAAGCACAAATTTCTAACGATTTAGATATGGCATCAAAATGCTCGTCTATGCAATTACCCACTGTTCCGTGATATCGCAACTTCCTCCGGACAAATATTTGAGCTCAAAACAAACAAATTGATAAAATGCCAGGAACTGAATCACTTGGTATGCGAAATTTTCGATGGTAAACAAAGGGGCAGCTTTTAAAATGGTTCAAATGCTAAACTTATCACGAAGATACTTCAAAATTCCCAAATATTAACATATTGTTAAAAATCATGCAAAACTGAGCATGTGTGAAAGATTCTTTCACAAATTAAAAAAATCTTTTTAAAGAATATAAAAACATAGCGAAACTTATTCATACACAAGCAGAACATTTCTGGGAAGTGCAGCACCAAACCGAAGACTTCCTCCGTTTTATTTTGAGAATGTTCCCACGGAAAAGCGTACGTAAGTGGAGGGAAGCCTGGGGAAAAAACCAACCGACCCCTGAACATCTGGTGCGGGCGGAGACACATGGAAGAAATTAATTCCCAGCTAGGCCTTTCCTCAGGACGAACCAAAGTGCGTGCCTTCGCGGCACAAAATACCAAACCCCACGCACCTCCGAAAAATTACGCAACTCCAAACAAAATCAATATTTAATAAAATCTGTTTGCTGTCCCAGATAACGCTCGGGCTAGAGCAAACAATCGAGATAAATTTAATCAGAAATTAAAAAATGCGCGCAGGAGAAAAACAGCCGGAACGATTGCCCCGAGGGCCGTTAAACACAAGAGGCTATTTTTTCGCCGAAGAAAGAATTCAAAGCACGGAGTGACCTTCAGTAAAAAAATGAGAAAACACTGACCTGGATAACGAAAATAATTGGAATTCTTCAATGAAAATGCTGGTTCACGCGAGAAATTCGGCGGAAATTCGCATAGGAATTCGCAATTCGGTCGAATTTCGAGTGGAGAAATTCGAATTTTTCCCCCGCGATTTCCCCCCCGGAAAAACGAGTCCGCAAACAAACACGATAGGAATGTCGCTAATTAGTCGCACTCGAATTCGAAATCAAGACACATTTCCACTAACTTCGACCGTACTAAGGGCGCCCACTTGGAGGAAGAGGGTCGAAAAATCAATACTAGACATCACGTGCAATTGCAACCCCTTGTTCTCAACTCACCCCCTTGTTTTCACTAAGCGCCCCTCTAGGCCGGCACTGGCTGCACTTACAAGCACCTATTTGCAGACGACATGTGACTGCACCCGGCCGAATGCACCGACAAACAAAATTCGCCTAAGAATTTGACATTTCGGTCAAACCTGGGATGATGGCATGCGAGGAATCCCAAATATTTACATTGCCCCTCTTCAGGAAAACTCGCAGACTAACCGGCTCGCCTCACACAGCGCAAACTCGTTTGAATCTCGCGGTCAATTGCCGGGGGAAATAGTACCGAATTTAAAGTAGAATTTAATATAACCATGCTTTGATCAAATTTTCCCGAAACAGCCATCACCTTTTCAATTTTATTTTCCCTAAAAATTAATTTCAACGAATGGGACGAAATGAGTCGGTGTAAAGTGGGCTTCCCCACTTCTCGGTTCAAACATGCTTCGGCGCTTCGTTGGCTGCCTGAGCGGAAAGAAATTCGAGCTTCGTTAGACTTGTGTTCCACATTTACTCAAAGGAAGCAGAACCAAAACTTATTTCACTGTTTGAATTTCGAATTCTCCCGCCTTGAATAACATGAACACGTGTTGGAGGGCACTCTCCACTGTACTCTTCACAATTCAAATCGAAGATTTATATGTACTTACTTATTTTTTTCAATCTAAAAGGAATCGTTATTTCGTATGATCATTGGTAGGTATGATCACTCGTATGATCACTGGTATGATCCCTAGTATGATCACTCGTATGATCACGGGTATAATCACTCGTATGATCACTAGTATAATCACTCGTATGATCACTGTTATGATCCACTTCTTAGCACGAGTAGGGTAACAATGTATTGGATCAAATTACGTATTGTGAGGCGTTACGCAATTTATTGTACCACAACAAGTTTCATCAGAGTTTACATTTTATTGAGTCATCTTGTTACATTTTGTACCATTGAACATTTTTATTTCGCAATAAAAGCACACAAATACAATTTGCATTACATTCTTTCCAATTATTTAACATAGATTAATCACTGTCGTCGTCGCTGAAATTCCAAATTTCCAACTCTTGTTTCAAAAGTTCATCCAATCCTGTCAATTTCTCCAAATACTTGCAATTGTTGAACACCTCAAGTAAAAATTCGAATCCATTCTTCTCAAATTCTCCCCTCACTTTATCACTGCAGGCGATGCACTGGCTATACTTCTGCGTGGCAGGCAGAACGTTGCTGAACGTTGACAAAAATCCGCGTATTGTATGCGGTAAAATTCCCAATATGCACTCATTGTCTCGGAATGTGTTTGGAATGTCTTTTCCTGTCGTGAAGAAAGCAGGAGCGTAAGGGCTAGAAAATAATTACAGTATTATTAAAGTGCAACAAAAACATACAAGACAGTTATCTATTACTCTATAAAACCTAATCCTTTAATTCAGTCGTTTTCAAGAGTATTTTTAGTTGAATAGTATTTACGAGTATTTTTGTACTCAAATCGCAACAGGAATTTATGTTTTTTTTTACCCATCAACGTGTTGCAGAATTGAAATTAAGAGCTCCACTGCCAAAGATCCTGCAATCATTGAAACGCCAGGCCTTGTTACGGTGCATTGTTGGTCCAAAGTCCGATCTTTTGTTGACTAGAAAATTAGTTCCAATTTAGAATTATGGAAACTTCTCAAGCTCAAGCGTCAATGAAACGCCAGTTATAAATTCAAATCGTAGGTTTCAGTGCATTTATTTTGTCATGAAACTAACGAAATTTATTGACTGTTGAAAATGAAAATCGACGCATCTCAGGAATTTATATTGTGCCATTTTTCCCCATTAAATATTGTTCATAAAAATTACATATATTATAAAATAAAACTGAACAAAAAATATTCTCAATTTTCATAAAAATCGAAAAAAATCAACATAATATGCAAAAACGTCGTTTTGAAGAGTACAAAAAGCGAATAAAGACATTAGAATAATAATATTATTCGGAAAAACAATAAATTAATCTACAATGTTATCAACAACCTTCAATACGATATACAAATCGAGAATTTACAAACAGAAATTGATTTTAAACTAATAAAAACATGAAAGAAATCCTAAACAATCATCAATCAACTCAAATACGCGAACCCAACACGCAATTTCATTCATTAAAAATCGATCCCTCTTTCCCGAAATCGTAGTACTCTCAAAGGTCAACAACCCGACCTCATAGTAAAATTCCCCAAAACTAATGAATGACAACCATTCAATAGAACATTACTCTCCGCCGTTGCTAAGCACGACGCCATGTTTTGTATGTAGCCTCGGCGCAGGCGCGCGATGCCCACCGACTACGTGCGATCGCGGGCGAGCCAAACTGTCAAATCCGAACGCTTACCGACCGACATTACCGGCCGAGCTGTTTGAAAAATGACAGCCGCTTACTAGAATATTCCCTCCCTAAAATGAGGGATTTGTGGTGTAGAATCGTGTTTTGTGGCGGTAAAACTGTGCGGAAGTGCTTCCCGACGACTTCCGCGTTATTTTGTGAGTAGTGTCAGTGCGTTATTCCCACAGGATTAGGCGGAAATTGCGGATTACATTGGGTAAGGTTAGGCTATGTTCTGGAACTCGCGATTGTCATTTGTTTTCCAATAACATCTATTTATTTGGGGTCATTCTTGTAGGGCAGTGATATCCACATTCTAATAATTCCCCTAACAACTATTCGGTAAATAACGATATGCTTTTATGGCTTATTGTCAAGATAAATAAATTTTTGGTATCGGGTCACTTTTGCATGTACGTAATTTTAAATGGATTTTCTAACACCAATACTCTAGCATATTAAATATAATTCGCATACATCACCAGGAGCAGTCACGTCATTACAGAAGTAACATCCCAAGTCATCTCCTTTTATAGCTTGATATCCATCCGGAAAAATCAAAGTTTCCTTGCGTTCATGATCTTTTTTCATTCCATGCCTCATAACCAGATACGTGTCGAACCCCAGAGCTGCATTCATGACAATTTTACCGTGATGGTTACCCAATAAAGTAGGCAACCACCTGCTTTCTCTCGAGTCCATCAGTAAAAATATAACGTCGTGCTCTTTGACTAGTTCCGTGATTTTTGTAACCGTTTCCTTCGTCTGTTGCAATGTGCTGTCACCTACTGGATGGCCTGGCATTGGCACCATGAGGGTGTGCCCGGTGGATCTCTAAAATTTCCCAATAATATTACAAAGATACAAAATTTTGCAATAAACTTCAGAAGTATTGAAGCAGCTGGAATCTTTGGCGTTGTTGGAATTGAACAATTAAATTAATTGATTGATAGAAATGGTAACCATAAATACTCACAACACCAGGAAAAATTAACTTCAAGTTTGCTGCCGCTGCTTTAGCTTTAGGAAGGTTCATTTTTGAATCCTCAAAGGTGAAGAGGCTCTGCCTCACTGGGTTTGAATGGGAGACGTTGGCGTTATCGATGAATGTGATGTGTCGTACACCCCAAGCCTTCAAAGACATATTTTATTATACTCTTTGTCATTTTATTTTAAAATGAATCGAAAATACTCCGTCTGCCTTAAAATATGGTATGTTATACAAAAATAACGTTGTTATGCATACCATAATTTAGGACAAGTATAAATTCAGAGTTTTATTTGCAGAAAAATATAGGATTAGAATTCCATTTGAAAAATTTGAGATCCATGAGGTCTCCAGTGGATTTTCAATGGGGATTGCTGGTTTTGCTTCTATATGTGAAATCAACTCAATGGTATACAATAATATGTACAAATCAATACATACCAGTAATGATCTAGCAACAGCACAACCCAAAGTGCCTGCACCAAAAAGTAAACATTTTGTGTCCTTTATTTTCTGCAAATTCACATCTGGCAAGACTCTCCATTTCATCAATTTGAGATTCAAGTCGACTGCACTTTCAGCAAGGCTGAAATTGTATTTCATGTTTTCATTGATTACATACACTATATTTATTAGATCACATGTATTACGCATGTATTGTGCATGTATGTAACACAATTCACATGTAACTCAATTTAATTCAATACGATAAATGGTAAGTGATACTCCACCTCAGTGGGTCCATATTTTTCCTCATATTCGCACATCTCGGAATGAACTTTCCTTCCGCATTCCTCTCCCAACCAAACCAAGTGCCTGCTTTGTTAGAGAAAATTGCAGTTTTGACGTCAGTTCCAAACTCGGGCATTTTTAGTTCCAAAACTAAACTCTCCTTGAATGATTGTTCCAAGTCTAGTTTGTTCATCCGCAATGAAATGAATTTAAGTACTTTTCCTTGCAATGATGGACTAAAATTTAGATGTACCTAATTATAATTCCACGTAATTTATGTCATGGAACAATGATCGAATTGATATAGGAACTATGATTGAATCGATATTAGGAGTTTCCATACCAGTTATGCAACAGCAACAACACATAGTTTTTTATATGTAATCCAGGTCGTTTTTGCTCCGAGCAAGGATCGATAAAAACGAAATAATATTCTTCAGGATCGATTGGACAACTATAATCAATGACTTCAGACAATTGGAATTTCTCCAATCGATCAGTTTTTTTCAATAGAAAATGGCTTTTTTGTGTAGAGGGTAGACTCTTGTACTCAACTCTCAACGATTGTTGCATTTCCACTGTAAAATACTCATTTAATGTCCTACTGCTTAGTGTAATGAGATCGAGATTTGCAGGTGTAGGGAATGCAAACCAATAATAGTAGAGATATTTTTTGAGGTCCTGAAAATGTTATTATGTTATAATCAAATATAATCCTGTATATTACTAATAAACTTCGTTCTAAAGACTATAATGATATTTATGGAAATTGCTCACTGCAAATGTCAACACAAAGAATGTGTTCAAGAGTATAGGTTCTTTGAGTGCTTTTCCATTTTCGATATTTTCCCAAAGTGCTTTGCCTTCAAATTCGATTATTTCTTGTTTGTTACAATCCTTGAACTGTTCTACAGTATTTTTGTTCAGTAAGGCACCAGGCATGCATAGGTTTGCGGTTGATCCTGAGGAACTATCCCTGTTCGATTATAGACGTTTAGATTTGGTTTAAATTTAATTTAAAAAATTCAGGGTAATTCAATAAACAAAATAATAAGAATCCTTTGTTCTAACCGATTGAATGAACTGCTGTCCACTTCTAGTAAAGGTTGTGTGTTTGTAGCAATAATATCCAAATAGCCCCATATAGGCCTTCTGTTCTCGTCCAGTCGATCAATGTCCAGCTTTATTTCAGTCAGTTTGCTCCAGAAGCTCGGGTTTATTAACGAACTAAAAGGCACGTACTCTAACAACTTTGAACCCATTTTACTGGTTCAACGAATGGTTTAATATAACTAGCCTGATGTTGTAAAGTATTGAATGCCAAATACATACAACAAAATCAGCTGATTGTCAGAATGTTACCAACCTTTGCATCAATTACTACCAATCCTCACAGTTGATGTTTGAAAGTTCCTGGGATAAAGCAGACAGTCCGTAACGTAGGCAGCCGTAACCACAAATAAACACTTGTTGACTGTCAGTACGTCCTGCCACATTATACTCTAAGCACCACAGATGCTAAGCATATTTCTGTTGATTATTATACTCTTCAAAACTCAAGAACTGTTTGAGCCATTAATTTATAATTAGGAAATTTCCCTCTTTCTATGGGGCGTAAGAAAAGCTATTTTTAATTTAGGAATAGGAAAAGTTTAACTATGTGCCTAAATTAGTTTAAGGTGGTTTATCCAATTTTGCTAATATTTAAGAATTCTTTAAAATTTGTACTAAATGCAACATTTACCTTCTACCTATATCATATTAAAATTGCAAAGAGCCCAGCAACACAGTTTTCGAGATAGTGATTCTCAACTTGACCATTTTAACATTGCGCCTTATGGGAGATATCGTTAAAAAAACGTTTTAGTTCGTAGCGCCAATACTACATTTAATATATACATCGAAAATTAGTATGCCATAATAATAATAAAAATTTATAATATGTAAAAACCCCCAAATGACTAGCAATACCTTTATCAAGATAGGAGAGAAAATATTTCAAAGTCTTAGGGCAATTTCAAATCAGTGAAACCTACCCTTAATAAATTGAGGCACATACATAGGTACTTTCTAGTTTTTATACCTTGGTACTTCAAAATTTGAATGCCTCATTACAATTTTAAATGATTTATTGAGGTTGCACCGGCTCATCCAAAAAACAAATTCCGAAGTGTTACCAACGAAATATGATTCAATTGTACGGCCGTGGGTGTGAGTGTGTATGGGAATGCGGTCCACGAAATTCCATCGCCAATTAGAAAAGGGCACAACGGGCGGATCTAGGCCTCTGGCCATTAGTATGTCACAGAGGCATTATTTGAAAACGAAACGGAGTCCGAGGCATCTGCTGGAAACTGAGTCGATTCACGTCACGCACAACCCCGATTTTTCGCATTTGGTTTCTATTTCCGCCGGCGTTTATATAAAACAACCGTTCGCTCGAATCCGACATTGTCAATCGTCTCCTCGATCAATCGACACCATGGCTGGTCTGAAGGTCGCCCTTTTCGCCCTCGCGTTCGTCGGTGTTACCAGTGCAAATCCTTCCGCGATGGATGTCCTGCAGGACATGTACAGGGGTTGCCTGCAAGACTTCTCCGTCAGTTGTGTGAAGCCTAGGGCTCTTGAGTGGATGAGCGCCGTGTCCGCGGATCCGGTCATCAGGATCACTGATGACCTTTACGTGGTGAAGAGGGACAATCCGGATGTTGAGGTTTGAGAGATTTACGGATACTTCCATTGGGTTTCGTTCACTGAGTAAACTCTTCGTCAAAAGAACTCTAGAAGTTGGTTGGTGATCCAGTGTTCATATTCAGTGTGAAGATGTTCTTAGACGAAAAATTTTGCTCAAATAACCCCATGGAACGTTTTTCCCTCCATGGAGAATCGCCGTGATTATCGAAGAACATTTGCTTTGAAGGAACAGCGTGGTGTCGCCAAGGACATCTTCGACACCGTCGAGGATTTCATCCAATCTCACGATTTGGTGGCTAAGGTTCCTCAGATCCTGAGGGCTGATGGACCTCTTGGTGGTCTTTTGCCCAGGTCCTTCCAGCCTGAAGATCTCTCGGTGCCTCTAGCTTCCACCGGTCGTTCCAAGGTCGTGAAGAAAGTGATCGTTCCCTTCCTTTTGGGCTTGAAGTTCAAGACTGCAGTTCTTGTGCCCTTAGCACTGGCTCTGATCGCTCTCAAGACCTGGAAGGCTCTAACTTTGGGTCTCCTTTCGTTCGTCCTCACTGGAGCTTTGATCATCTTCAAATTCTCCAAGCCAAAGGTTTGGCTTTTTCCTCACTTCGAAGCAAATCCTTTGATTTGCTTGGTTGTATGGTCAAAGCGTTACTGTTTGAATACGAAATGGCGAGGGATATGGATTAGTACATTACTAATCATCATTAAATTTTTGTGCTTTATTTGAAAAAAATTTAGGTTGAAATATGATAATTTTCAGGTTGTTAACTACGAAGTCATCCACTACCCACAACACCACGAGCATCACGTTGAGCATCCACCAACTGGCTGGGAACACCCCACTGGATATGGTAGACAACTGTCTGCTCAAGAAATGGCGTACAATGCTTACCTCAATTAATGTATTAACGAGTTGTTGTTGTTGTTGTTGATGATGTAATTTATTATTTATTTTGGAATAAAGAAGCGAAAGATCCGATTTCATTGTTTTTATTGGGTACCTAATAAAGTACCTACCGACAAAAATTACCTTTTATACTCCTATTTAGTGAAAATAAAAATTAAAAACCATTGTGTTTATATTATTTTTACAAAAATTGGAAGAATTGCAAACCAAAAAAGGTAGTGTCCTTTATTCAGGACTGAATGTTTGATGTAGGTACCTACTTTCTTATGAAATTAGGGCACAATAATCAACTACAACAGATATTCAAGATGTGCATTTGGAATACATACACGTCTGTCAAACATTAGTATGCAATCTGAATACTCCTTGATGAGGAAGACAATAGAAATATCAGCTGTATTTCAAGAAAATGCTAGTTAAAATCGGTCATATCCTATCTTTGAATGAATATTGCATTTTCAACCAATTACAGATGCTTGGAGTTGATTGCTATTTTATTCATTAACTGTGATTAACTTTATTTTCCAAGCGAGGCACCAAGTCATCTATATTGATTTGCACATGTAGGTAAAATGCAGACCATCCTTTAACTATAGGTAAGCGAAAATTAACGACTAAAACTAGTTACAAATTTTCATATCTGGTATTTATAATATCAATACATACATACTTTCACGAACTTATCTACCCCTACCCTACCCCTAAAGCAGGGGTGCCTACTTTATCACTTTCTCTATATGGTTCAATATAATTATTGCAATTGACCATAGAATCATAGCACCTACATTCAATTAACGAATTAGTTAATTCACCACATTTGAAAATGGGTAAAAACGGACGACTCATTGAAATGAACAAAAATTTAAGATTGATTGAATGAAAGAATGGGACCATGAATGGGATAAAGCAATAGAAAAAAGGGAAATCGGTATAGTACACTGCAAAGTCGAAATTAAACTAAGAGAAATCAAAGCGAGAGAAAACTGTGTTAAATACCAACAAATAAATGACATACGCCCTGAATAACCAATCCAAAATGCGAACACACACCGCATTATACTTTCAAATGCCAAATATCACAACCCGAATATTCACTGTCAAGATCCAATGGCACCATGAGGTCGCCAATGTTGGTTGCGATTAGGAAGCTCCTCACGCGCCGCCTTAGCCCGATCTTTTTTCGATCGATGGTGCGCTTCCAATTCCTAATAAGATCGCAGAAATGCGAACGAATTTTACCGTCTTCACTTCCGATTGCAACGGAATAAAAAGCGAGGGCGGACGGCCCGAGACGTCAGTTGTCTTCAGTTTGCCCGATCAGCAGCATCGCAATGGCATTTTTCAAAATTTGCGCCGCCTTGGCCTTCATGGCAATCGTTTCCTGCAACCCTTCGGGAAAATCTGCCTTCTGGAAGGGCACGTCTTTGGACTCGACGGTCGAGGAGATGAGGTCTCTTTGCGCCAATGACGACGCTCTGGCTTGCATGAAGTTTAAAGCTTTTAACTTCTTGGACAGCATCTTCCAAAAGGACACCTTCCAGGTGAGTAGGTCCTAAGAAGTTGGTGACCATCGGAACTACCACGTTAACCCATTTCGACGCTTGTCCATATGGAGTGTTCATTTATAAGGATATGGTTCAAAATGGTTTCATTCTGAAGGAATTGTCACTAGTCGACGTGTAGTACCTTTAAGACTTATGGGTCGTAGTTTGCTCCATGTGACAAGCTAGAATGTAATTCGTTCTGAGCGTGTGAGGTGAAGCCACAAACTTCATCTTATGGACAAGATCAAAGTGTAGAAAAGGGGCATCTTCCAACCTTGAACAATCCTTCTAGCTTTCGGAAAACGTGGAGATCAACCGCAACTCCTACAGATCGAACGACGTCTCAGCCAGGAGTTCTTCTGCCGGTAACAAAGTAGAAGAATATGTTAAAACCCACGATGTCACCTTCAAGCTGCCTTACGTAGGAACTTCCGTGACTCTGGACGCGAGGAACTTGGATCAAAATGAGCTGGACATGACCTTCAAGTTTCCTTCTGAAGCCCGTGGGAAGTCCAAGATCAAGAAAATCATGGTCCCCATCTTCATCTTCGTCCTCCTCAAGGCCATCACTTTGATCCCTCTGGCTTTAGGTGTTCTCGGGTTGAAGGCTTGGAACGCCCTCCAACTCTCCTTCTTCTCCTTCGTCGTGTCCATTGGCTTGGCCGTTTACCAGCTCTGCAAGAAGCTAGCTGCTGATAACGTCCATCCTCACGTGGCTTCTCACGGACCATGGGAGGCAGCTTACAACCATTACAGGAGGTCTTTGGATACTTCTGCTGACGCACAACAAATGGCTTACGCTGCCTACGCTCAACAATAGGGATTTATTTGTTTTTGAAAAGTCGTTATTTATTGAATAATAAATTTAATTTTATAATAATGTTCTTTTTTTATATTTGACGTCTTTTGACATTAACCTCTTTTTCAATATTGCCATACCCCATGGTATAAGAAACAAAGTAGGTTCACTCCCGTTTAAAAATGGATAGCGTTTGCGCTGGCGATTGTGACGTCACCTTCAATGCTGATGACGTACCAACTATTTGGTCGCATTGAATGTGTAATAATAGAAAACACGGCAAGTGTGGACAAGCCACGATGACTGATGCTGACCAATAAGCAACTTGGATCTTGTGACGTGACATGCCAAGATGCACTGTCTCGCCCAGTGAACATACCTCTTGTTCCTTATGCCATGACCATACCCCATATGAAAGTATAGGATGTTGTAAAAGCTGGGCCTGCAGCCACGATGACTGCTGATGTAGCTGACCAATAGCGACTTGGCACTTGTGACGTCACATACCAAAATGCGCAGTCCCACACAATGAACATACCCTGTTCCTTATACCATGGCCATACCCCATATGAAAGTATAGGATGTTGTAAACGTTGGACCTGGGACAAGAGGAAGAAGGTCCTTAAGGCCCTACACGTTTTGCAATAGGGCAAGGCAGTGGCGTGACTAGAGGGGTGCGGACCGTGCCGGGTAATACCACCAAATGGGGTGACACCAAAATAGTAAAGAGTACTGTTTTTGATGCTACAGAGATGTTATGTAGATAGGTACTCGTATAATATACTTTGGTATGTAACAGAAATGTGTCAAGATAATGATTGAAATCCTCTAGGAAAAAATAGGCAATACGTATTTTGGCTAAATTGTCAAGGGGACTATACAACTGTTAGAGAAGTAAGGGTGGACGAGAAAATATCTAGAAGAGTAAAAACAAACATTAGGATAGTCTCTGGTAAATATAACCATTCTCTAGTTTAGAAGAACGTAACAAGGGATTGTCAAGGCGCCGTAGTTCAAATTTGGCGTTGCCAAATCAGCAATTAAAGAGGTCGCCACCCGAAGATATTCAGTCCACCTCCAATTAAAAAAAATCGAAGCCAAATGTCGATTTCTTCGGCCCGAAACGAAACTTTCATCAGGGTACTTTGAATGCTATCACGTTGGTACACTTTTGCTCCAACAGTAAATCGCGGGTCTACGAATTAGGCGAATCGGTACGAGTGGTGGGTGGACACAAGCCCATCGTGGGAACATCCGCTTAATTAGTAGCGGGGGGGACGCAATAAATATTTTGGGGCTAGTCGTTCGTTATCAGTTATCGATTGGTGTGGGTAGTAAAAGCACGATGGCTTCCCTAATCAAAATTTCCTTCGCTTTCGGCTTGATGGTGGCGTTGGCGTCTGCCAGCCCAACTTCCTTCAGAGTAAGTGCACTTCCTCTATGACAAAATTGAAACCCACCAGAAATTTTCCTGATACCTCTCATGGGGGTTCAATCAAAATTCGTTTGATTTCCAAGCGAAATTCTCAAAACCCACCTTCACAGCTCGACCAAAGAGAATAGCATTCCCCCAAAAGCTTTCAGAACACGTGGAAGTTAGACCGAACGAAAACAAGAACGACATCTCCAGAAGCGACACCATCGAAGACACCGTCGAAGGCTACATCAAGAGCCACGATGCCTCCATCGACTTACCGTTCTTAGGCACCACCGTGGATATGTCCGCCAAGAACTTGGACGATGGGGAATTCGACTTGAAGGTGAAGTTCTCCAACGACGGTGGAGTCCAGGCGCGCAAGAAGTCCAAACTCAAGAAAGTCTTCATCCCCTTGTTGGTCTTCATCCTCCTCAAGGTGATGACCGTGGTGCCTCTGGCCATCGGCGTCCTCGCCATGAAAGCTTGGAACGGCCTGCAGTTGTCGTTCTTCGCCTTCATCGTTTCCGTGTCCCTGGCCGTCTTCGAAATGTGCAAGAAGCTGTCTTACGACGCTACCCATCCGCAAATCATCTCGAACGAACCGTGGAAGTCCCAGTACGCCGCTAGGTCTTCAGACGAGGCTAATCAAGCTCAACAGATGGCTTACTCCTCCTACTTGTAAATTACGTTAATTTCGAGGGAGGGCTCGATATTTATTTGTATTTATTTGATATGGATTGTTGAATAAAAATGGAGATGACTCGAAAAACAATTAACTTTCTTATTGGTCTTCCCAAAGACGCAACAGATAAAATATGAAAGTTTGGTCACTTGGGTTACATAAATCGCAGGTGTACCCTGGTAAATTCTGGTGAACTCTGGGAGTTCTTTATAATCCAATGGGGAGTAATCGTGATTTGATTGAAGTAAATCTGAATCAAATCATTCAATGATCAATCATTGAATCACCAAATCATTCAATCATTGAATAATTTGGTCTTTGATTGGAATACGAGGTTGACCCAATGCTGATTTCGGTAGCCTTGGTATTATACCAAATTGTCTGTATCGATATTTTTGTCAATTTTCGTAAGATATTTATGATAATTTGTATTTTTTGTTGGCTAATTTTAGCCGCTTCGTTTAATACGTAGGTTTTTTTG
This sequence comes from Hydrochus callosus, assembly GCA_033557855.1. Lineage (NCBI taxonomy): Eukaryota > Metazoa > Arthropoda > Insecta > Coleoptera > Hydrochidae > Hydrochus > Hydrochus callosus. The sequence goes on along the minus strand of JAUIMY010000062.1, from coordinate 39,385 downwards.
GACGTGGTTGGTTCCTTATAGTTGATGTACCTTTAATGACCTAGATTTTGGCAAGTTTTATTACGTGCATCTAATAAACGCGTTGCCTCAAGACTATTAATTTGGCTGAGCATACCTAACATTGTTGTGCTATTCAGGCCAGCAGTCTTCTTGTTTTCTTATATGTAGTACCTATTTGAGTTGTATATTAAATTGGTATGCACAGTTAGAATCGTTCACTACACACTCTCCACTCTTTAAAATGAAGAGTATATTTTATTTGTTTTAAATTCATTATGGCTTGTTATAACTCTCGAGATCGATAAGTATAAGAGGCCATGAGTCGATAGACAAATTAGCTCAATTATGATGTTGGTGGTTAGATTCTCTTCTTTACTCTTGGGTTAAAGTGTAAATGCACTATGTACAGAACAGTTGTTTTTCTCTAGGGAATGGTTGCTTGTTTCTTCTGTCTGTCAACCTCTAACGAAAGACTGTATCCCTGGCAATAGACAACTGTTTCTCTGTAAGGAAAAAGTTTATCTCCCGAATAGGTACTGCTTATCTATAACTAAAGGTCACTGCACTTCACTCAAATGTCAATTTTCCGCAAACCTCTGCCTAAGTAAACGTTGAAAGCCGAAGGGAAATCTGGCACGCGGTTGCCCAACAAAGACCCAATCGCATCCTAATCCCAAAACGAGTAAGTAGGTGGTACCTATACCTACTGCCGACGGTACCGCGCAATTGGTAAAATCGAAAAGAGTGAAACCGCTAAGGCCGCGTAGTGATACAGTTGATTTTGGTGCGCCGAGGAATGTAAATGCACGTCTGAACACCGGATCTACTTACGGAAGCTATACCCATAAACAAAGCGGAGGTGCTATTTGGGTACCCGATTAATTTGCAGCGCACATTTGGTCTGCTAACCCGATAAACCTCATATATAACCGCACCCACACCACAATCTGTCATTCACACCAGCCGACCCATCGACAGGCGAAGACCATGCTGAGGTTCGCTGTACTTTTCGTGGCTTGCGGGGCGTTCGCCCTTGCGCACGTTTCTACCCCTAGAAACGGGGATGAGTTGGTGGCTAAAGTGTTGGACAATTGTTCGGACATGGGGTGCGTGAAGGAGAACGTTTTGGGGTACTTGGACAACCTCTTGAACATCCAGGGGGACAGCAGGAGCATCAAGGTGAGTCTGCACCCCACGACCCTTCGAGTTCTCGACCGTGGATCCACTGGAACTCCGCGTCCCCAATAACAAAATACAATATGCTCTTTCAAAACTTAATTTTGAAGAGTATAATATCTTCTTACAAAACTTTGTTTTGAAGAATATGAAAAAGTTCTGGAGTATAATAAACGTCAGTGAAGGGATTAACAACTTCAAATCAAAGTAGTAGCTCATTTGAGTGAGGAGACTATAAAATATTACCAAGAGGTTACATCTATTTTGACAAAAATGTTCGTCAAGCCCCGATCCGTTTTGTTTTGAAGAATATGGACGCCGCCATCTTCAAGAGGGTTGCCCGTTTGGTCAAAACTCACGAATTCAGAATGAGACTGCCAGAGACTGTGTTTGATGGGAGCGAACTTGTCTACAACCCTCACAGTGGCTTGGACTTTGCCACCAGAGACAACGAGGGTAAAGTAGATCTATCGACACCTCGCCGAACGTTATTGACGGTGGTATTTCAGGGCGTGGACTTCTGAAGAAGAAGCTGCTCTTCCCAGCTCTGCTTCTCTTAAAATTGAAGATGAAAGCTCTCATGCCCATTTTCGTGGCTCTCATCGGCTTGAAGGCAACCAAAGCCTTGATTTTGAGCAAGTTGGCGATCGCTATCGTCCTTGGTTTCGTCATTTATCAACTCGTTGGTAAAGCTGGTGAGTTGTGGAAAGACTGTATCAAAATTGGTCAGTTTTGCAAAGACAGTGTAAAAACTGGTCAGTTTTGCAAAGACTGTATCAAATATGGTCAGTTTTGCAAAGACTATAAAACACGTTGTCTTGAACAAAGTGGACCCTGTTCTTTGGCATCACGAAGTGAGGAAAAGTGTACATTAAAAAATTTTCCCATTCCGCTAATTCTGGCATTTTGCACCTTCGTCTGTTTGTGTATTTCTGATCAAGGAGTACTAATCAACTCAAGAATTACATAAGACGTTGCGTGTTATACAACTTGTCCACTTGAGTAACTCAAGGCGAAGATAAAATGCACTTAATGTTGCGTCATTCCATCAAGTGAAACAGTGCTTTTCTAATGGATACTGTTCTCTCATTGTGGTTCGCCTAGCACTTCGGTTGACCCATTTCATCTTTTAGGAATGCAAATGCCCATGATGATGGCACCAGCTGAGCCACCAACTCCCATGTATGGCGTTCCTTCGGCACCAACTACTTCGCCTCCAAGTTCCTACGAGCCAGGTTGGGAACCATCAGGCCCATCGGGTCCATACTCCAGGGTATGGACTTCAGGATCTAGCTCTGGCGGTCAGGATTCTCAAAACTTGGCTTATTCCGCTTACTACCCCGGAAGCAGTTCGACCACTAAGCCTTGAGGGCGCACGAATTTGATGCACTAGTCTTGTTGAGCCTTATTTATTTTCACGTTAACAAATAAAGAATGATTTCCCTTACGAGACGCTGTTTTCGTTACTTTCTCAGGTTACCTGTTAGTTGGTTAGTTAGGTTAGGGTTGCAAATCCTTATACTGAGTATCCACTGATTTCAAGTTGTTGGTTAAGTGTGGATGACATTTAAAGTACGGATTTTGTTAAACGCGATAAGTGTCACGGTGGGTTAGTTTACAATAATATTTTCTGCTCTGTAGGCGACGCCAGTTGTCTCTTCAGTTGACCACTGTTCCCTTCTTATAAACTGTCATTCCCACTCAATAAATAACTGAAAATAAGTGGATCCTCGAGATAGGTGGTTTTAACCCTAACCTGACTAACAAAATTGAGCTATGATCAAATCACTGGGGGGTTTGATCGAATAACTGATTTCATCATAATACACCGACATAGCCAAAGACTAGAGCGCCATCTGTAACGCGTTAGCACTGAGTCCTCGGTATCCTCGTGCTCCGCGCTAGGGCACTATAATGCTTGAAGCTGTCCGGTGGACAGCTCTAATCCCCAAGTATTGATGGCTCTACCCACACGTCATGCTCGGTCTGTTTTATCACCAACTGCCGCCAAGGTCTCCCCTCCCTCAAATGCACGAGTTTTTACAAAAACCGAAAACAATAAGCCGATTCAGCTGTTTTAAGCAAGGTTTCCCTGGAGCGCTGGTGCATCGTTCATCATGGCCGCACCAAAGAGGTAGTAGACTCATTTCTCTTCCACCGCCCCTCGAAAAACTAGCACTTTCTAAACAGATTTCCGATCGTTGAGGCCAAATCCCTGGACTCTCCCGATCACGACGGCTTGCTCGTGGTGCACTGGCCCGGGGCCAAGATTTCTTGCGCTGCCGTCTCCAAAACCGTCGGGACTCACCTGGACGTCGACCCAGGTTTGCAGGGGCAGACCGTGGTGCTGCCGCTGCCCAACGTCCCTTGCGGGAAGTTGGTCCTGGCGTCGACAGGTGAGATTCACGTCGATTACGACGACGTGAGGAGGATCAAGGAGGCGGCTTCGAGGGGGATCAAGCGGGCTTTGGGCGCGGGGATCAGGCGACCTCTGGTTCTGCTCAGAGACCATGACAGATTCAAGAACGCGAAGCTCGTCACCTTATTAGGCGTGCTGGAAGCTCTGCATGTGGTAAGATTACAAATGGGCGTGATTCGCAGGTGACTGTTTTCGCCTGCCGGTTTGTGCTGCCTCTTGCGGAAGAACCCGCAGTGGCCGGATTCCCGTTTAGTGGAAGCGCAGGCGGTTCCTGATCGAAGGTCGCGGGAATTCCTGCCGTACCGATCGCAGAGCCAGCGCCAAATATCAATACCCATGGGTGTTGATATTTGATTTTCATATATCGCTCGAGTATTTTTCGAACAAACCTATTTGATCGGTTGGCTTTTTCGAGTTGGGAATTGGAAATGCTGCAGCAGGGAATATTGCTTCGGTTCTGCTATCTCCTCACTTTTGTCCGAGTGGACTTATCGCCTGTTGAGATAAACTCGCACTATTTACTCTTGATTTAGACTTGTCATATTATTTTTGTTGGAGATTTTTGCCCGATTATAGTGTTACTGGATTTTGCTTCTGTTGATTTTAGCTTACTGTTAGGAATCTGAACTGTTGAGAGAATTTGCAGTTTCTGAGATGACCGTGCTTTGGGACGTTCAACTATTTGAGTGCCCAACTTCCAGAATGAGCCCCGAAATTGTTGGAGTGTTGAGCTGACCCCTGGGGATGTCCCATTGTTGAGATGTTTCTTGGGGATGTCTAACAGTTAGGATGTCTCCAGTGGACGTCCGTCTGTTGGGGTGTCTCCAATTGATGTCAGACTATGGGGATATGTCCAGTGGATGTTCGACAGCTGGGATGTACCACTGTTGGTATGTCTCTTGGGGATGTCTAACTGCTGGAATGTCTCTTGGGGATATCTAACTGTTGGAATGTCTCTAGTGAATGTCCGACAGTTGGGGTGTCTCTAGTGAACGTCCGATTGCTGAATTGTCTCCAGTGGATGTCAGACTCTTGGGATATCTCCTGATCATGTAAAACTGTTAGGATATACCTTGAGGATGGCAAACCATTGGAGTGCCCCTTGCGGTTGACCAAGATTTAGAATGTCCTTTGAGGATATCCTACTGTCGGGTTGTTCCCTCAAGAATTTCCAACTGTAGGGATTTCCCATAAGGACACCCAACGTTGGGATGTCCAGATTTTTAGATTTCCTTCGACCAGTAGATTTTGCGATCCCAATCCGGTCGGATTTCCGGCGTGATGGAGTCCTAGCAGCGCTGGCGCTGTCGAGACTTCCTCCATTTGCAGTGCACCTTCGGAATTTTGTCGCCTTTCGACCGGCTCCCTCCACTGCCCTCTCGCGAGCAAATCGCTTGGGGAAAAGGCACCAAAACGCCTCAAATGTCAGGGATTTTCCAGCAATTACCATTCACCCTGTACATATTCAGAACGTGGTCCTGCCGAGTGACAGGTGCCCACAGTACGCAATCAGCTGGTTTCCTGGTTTCCCAAGCCTCAGACCAGGACGGCTCGCAGCATATTCATAATTAATTGAAATATCCACACCATGTGAAAAAATTCAGCCGACATTGAATGCTATTAGAAAGTTACATAACGAAGTTATCTATTACATCACATACACACGACGGCGTCTTTTTTTCCTTAAGGCCTGTTTGTGTCCGTTTCCTACCTTAGGACAGCCAGAAAAACCTCCAACTCGCTGTGCTCTCGATATGTGCCATTATGCACTCGGATTACGTACTCTTGTGCTGTAATAGGTGGAGTTGCATTATTTCGACCTTGCCGGGGTTAAAAATAGACGTTTTAGAGATGGAATGAATTCCAATTTATAGCGCAGCCTGCGACCAATTGAGTTGCGATAGCAAAGGTCTCGGTGGATTTTTGCGGAACGTGGCATTCAACTTCAATTATTCCGCGCGGTGGAGTTTTATTTCGATATTCCGCATTCGATATCCCCTTTTGATGTCCTTCGTCGTTAGATGTTTTCTTTCGATATCCACCGCCATCAGATATCTACTATGGTCTGTTTTCTTAGAGCGTGGATAGTACTAAGGGTTGATTCTGTGGGTCTGTTTTCATGGTCTGTTTTCTTCTACCATGAATAGTACTATGGGTTGATACTGTGGGTGTGTTTTCTCAAACCGTAAATAGTACTATGGGTTGATACTGTGGGTCTGTTTTCATAGTCAGTTTCCTCAGACCATGAATAGTACTGTGACTTGATACTGTGAAGACTTACACTGGTAAACCTTCCAGCCGCTCCAAATGGCAGAGCTGAAACCATCACTCATTCCAAACGTCGAAAGGATCGGAATCGTATCCGAAGACCGCACTGATCTTGCCGACCTAATCAAACTAGCTCAAACCCTAAATTCTGGCGTTTGTGTCGCTCGGGACATAGCTGACGCTGACCCCGAGAGGATGGCACCACCTAAGGTCCAAGAGTACGTCGAGCAAATCTTCAAGGACTCTTGCGTGAAGGTGGATGTGGTCAGCGACTTGAAAGTCCTAACCAAAGAGTATCCCTTATTCGAGGCTGTGAACAGAGCGGCCAGTGTGGTGGACAGACACCAAGGCCGCATCATTTATTTGGAGTACAACCCCCCTGCTGGGTCGAAAATCGAGCAAACACTGCTCTTCGTTGGTAAAGGGGTTACTTACGACACAGGTGGTGCTGACATCAAAGCTGGTGGTATAATGGCAGGGATGTCCAGGGATAAGTGCGGTGCAGCTGCTGTTGCAGGATTCATGAGCATTGTCAAAGACCTCCAGCCGAAGAACGTGAGGGTTGTTGCTGCAATGAGCATGGTTAGGAACAGCGTCGGCTCCAATGGTTACGTGGCTGATGAGGTCATCAAGGCCAGATCTGGTGTCTTGGTTCGTGTTACGAACACCGACGCTGAGGGTAGAATGATCATGGCTGATGTCCTTTGCAGGGTAAGGGAAAATCAAGTTATTTTGTTGGGGCGTCCACTAGAACAAGTATGAAATTCATATCATATAATTGAGTGCTTCATATAGAACACACGTTTGAACAGTCCGGACTTTGATCTACTTATCATAATGATGACATTAAAAGGCATGATAGAGCGTTTTTCTATCTTTAGACGAATAATGCTGAGATTGGTAATTGCAACAATCAGTCGAGGTTACAAAGGTGTTACTTTCATGCAATCATTGAGGACATATAACGAGATGCATATGCGCCGCACTCTCAATATTTCTGGGTGCTCTTTGACTGGTAATACGATTGAAAAATGAAGAATATGAAAATGAGGAAATGATTTTATGGACTAACAACGAATGGTTTGAATTTGAAAATTGATTTTATCAAGTGTGAAAAAAAACGACAAAAGTGAATTTGAGCAAAAGAGAGAGTAAAATAACTAAAATGAGACGATGAAGCAAGAAGAGGTAATTGAGGGACAGTGAAAAGACACAAGGGAGAACCGCTGAATAAATAATCCAGCAATCATTCAGTGATATTTAAAGCAAACACATATTTACCCACATAACAATTAATTAAAAATATATTTCCATAAACGGGCGTGAAGTGCGGTCATTACTTAAACAGTAAAAATGCGCCGCGAAGAACTGTAAAAAACGGCGTTCTGTTAGAAAACGGTATGTCGATTGCTTTGCATCATCTCATGCATTTTCATAATTTAATCTCGCGCGTTTTTCTCGAACTGCGTTCGACCGAGTCACGTGGGCCATTATGATGGGTACACCTCTCGTAATTATCGTTCAGCATTTTTATTCTGCCACGTTTATCTGCCTACTGTTCGAAAGGCTGACCTGGGCGGGGTTTCCCTATGGAAATTTTATTTTTTAGATGAAGGAGATTGCCGCTCAAGCCGTCAATCCGCAGCTTTTCACCGTCGCCACTTTGACGGGGCACGCTTTCCTGACCGTGGGGGTTGGATATTCAATTGGTAAGTCAAATACTGATGTTGCCCATAATCAACGTCAATTTCTTCCCGTTCAATTTCCCGCCTGGATTTCCCTCGGAATTTGCGATTTGTCCCCACATGACAATTTTATGTAGTGGTATAATAAAATATTCACGTCATGTAATGGAGATATACGATTTAGAAACGAATCCAAAGGCAAACAGGGTTTCCATGCCGTGAGTTTCATGTAGGTACATAAAACTCACTGGTTCCATGGTTGTCATCTTGTAGGTAGTTCCATAAGTACGAACATTCAATGGTACGACAAGTGGAAACTCAGTAACTTCTGAAACAATTGAATACGTGAACGCAAGTTTAGTTGCCTAGTTACTCAAGTTCACTACGCTTTCCAACTCTTGTGTCGTTGAGTTTCTAGCTCCACTTTGTATTACCACAGGCCACTACCAACGGTCAACGGTGTTACTCATTGACTTTGCAAATGGAGTTGTGATTTCTTAGTTATTGCTTAGGATTGACCTATTTCAAATGTTTAAAAGAATATTTTATTCCCACTGAAGGGATTATAATTACCAAGACCACAATGCCATCGATCATCGAGACTGTTTGATCATCCCACCCATTCCAATTCAATGTCCAAACATCAATTATTTCTTACGGGCGATTCTTGTTCCCCCGCTTTAGAGAGTAATCATCCTGCGAAATGATGTCCAACCATTACAGCGCATTTAAAGTGAATTAGCGTTACTTAGTCCTCGTTGGAATTGGCTGCTTACTTCTAGACACAAATTATAGCCATACAACGCGAACCACTTCCATCCCGCAGATTTTACGAGTTCTTCCTGTTGAATCCTTGCCTTGCATCATTTCTAAACGAAGCCGAGCTTTGGTCATTCGATACGTTAGCCGCAGTAGCAATAATCGCTGGTATCCTGTGTTATTAAGTTGGTTCGATGAATGGCCTAGAGCAAATATTGGAATTGCTATTCATTGCTCTCCAGAATACTTACCATGATGGATGGATTAGTGCTAAAGTTAGGGGATGGTCCTGAGAGTATGGTGCCATTTCCGAGAATAATATGGTGTCTTCCCCAGGGACTTCTCAATATTATAACTGAAGTACTGTTCAGTGATAATATTACTGTATTGATATCCTTCATTTGATTCATTATACCGGGTGTCCCACTCCATAACTCTCATTTGAATATTCCTTGAGATTGCAATGCCCAAGCCAATGGAGTTTTGTCTCTTCACAGTGTTTGAGCCAATCATGATTTTGTCGACAAAATTAGGAATTAAAATTTCTTAAAGAAAATTTTTCGAATATTCCAACGTGAGCTTTTCCAAACGACCGGTTGTGCTGCTCGGCGTTTCAACTCTTCGAATGCAAATTTAGCCATCCAGAAAAAATACTTAATTCCCCATCGAAACGCCTCCATTCAATTAAGCCTTATCCGCAGGTGCTCTAATTAGATAATTGCCGATGGTCGTTTCGTTCGCGCTGTCAGTCTTGTTGTATATTATGTCATAGCATTGCAAGGTTCGCACTCCAACACACTACTTCAAGTACCGTAAGCTGCAATCATTTAGCATACGTATAAAAACACAGTAGGTGTATCACGACCGACTTGCTAATGGTCTCCACATCGACCGAGCTTGTTCATATGCAGTCGGAATGGAAAAAAAGTGGCATAACTGTGACAGGCGAATAGAGGGCATTTCTTGTGTGTGGATATAACTGTAAATGCGTCCGCGAACGCCCGCCGAATGGGTGTTAATGAAAATCTAGGTTAGTTCCTTGCGTGGAGTGCGTGCCGCCAATTTCCTCGAAGTCATCCACTTTTGGCCTTCCTGGAGAAGCTCGTTGTTGCCAAACAATGGTGGCTATTGAATTTGAGGACTGTTGACTCAATGAGTGTTTTCTTCCTATAATTTAACACCCCCCTTGCCCTATGCATCAACAATAATCCATATGGTCATTACCAAGGATGCAGAGAATGTTGAGGTGAACTAATATTACTTTTTGGATCAAGAGTTTCCAAATCGTCTATATCCTTCCTCCATAATCTGTAGCCAAAATTGGGACTGAGAAAAACACTCCATTAGGACCAATAGGATTAGCGTTGCTAGCCTTTGCTCTTCTCTTCCAAACAGTCATTGCACCATCGGTACGTCTTCTCAGGAAAACGCGTTTCCGCGTTTTCTAACCGAACTTTCCGTTCGCGATTCCGTTACCTCTTCTCGCCTCTGCCAACATTCGAATGATCCACCAGGTGTTCTGTGTCCGGCGAAAGAATAAGTGGCACACGTTGCGGTACCTTTCTCCGGCCATCCCAAAAATCTGCTGTGCATTTTCCCCCCAGGCCTCGCCTTTTTCCCGCGAATGGTCGCGCTCATAACTGTAGCTCGTCCGACCTCTCTAATCAAAATTATCGACAGGCAACCGCTACTCGTCCCCATTTCTCCGCTCAAATAACTGCTTTCGTGTCCGAGCATCACTTTCCGACCGGCCATGGTACCATATCATGACTGACTCAACGGTTTTTTCCTCGAGGAGGTGCCCCGCATCACACGGTGGAGTGCAGCACCGCGATCGAGCCCGCTAACGGGGAAAGTTTCCTCAACACTTGTCACGATCTATCCTATTGCGGTTCGCCTCGCTCTCGATGGGCCAATTTATGGAGTTTTCCTGCCTATCCCGTCTCGCGTGTTATTCTTATCGGGAAACAGTAAAAGCTACTCAGGCTGCGCTCGCTCATGGTCTCGAGAGTTTATGTCCGTTGGCGTCGCCTTCATCCAGCGTCCTTTGCGATCGTTCATCACAATCAGATGAAGAAGCAAAACGGAACACTGTAATCCCCCTTTGGACGGAATCTGACGCGAAATCGCCAACAAATTCTATCATACTCGAAGCTTCGCTCCTCCACCAAGACTTCCTTTCCTGTTTTGTGCACATCCCCTACTAAGGTTGCTCTTTCTTTCACCTCCCCTTCATCACTAGACTCTTTCTAAGTTATTTGGAAGAGCTATCCTTGTTTTGCACCCACCTGAGTAACACAGAGTTCACGAAGAAGTCCTCTTCATCTCTTTTAGCTGTGGACAATGGTCCTGCTAGAACGAATGGCACCAGTCAACTCCTCCAAAAAAGTGGGGACCTCATTGGTGATCCATTCGAAATATCCACCATGAGGAAGGAGGATTTGAAATTTTGCGATGGTGAAGCCCATGGTGATGATGTCCGACAAGGAAATTTACTAGCCTCTGTCAAGACACCTCGAGGGCATCAATGTAAATACGCTTAGTACTTATTCTGTCATCACAAGAGCAACCATCGTTCAAGTACTGCATTGTCCATTAGAATGGCGATACAGTGTTCAACCTTTTGTGATCCACTGCATATTTCAAAATCTGTGGTATTGCAAAGGGTTAAACTATGAGGATGTGCAATGAATTTATTGCTAGGTAAGAATAATTTAAAATTTTTGATAGATCCGGCTGGTTTCTTGCTGCTGGCGTCAGGTTTGGACAAATACTCTTCCGACCACAGTACGCCCTTGAAATACAGTCACTTAGACATCGCTGGTTCAGCTGGTGACTTCCCGAATCCTGCCACAGGATCTCCAGTCCTAGCTTTGGCCCAAGCATACTTACTACACTGAATTTGATTACAGGGAATTTTATGATTCATATTTCGGGTTCACTTAGTACTCTTTGTTATGATAAAGTTGTCATTGATTTTGGATAAATTGAATGATATTCATGAGTAATTGAACTCGTCCATATCGTCCCTCACAAAAATTCCTTCACGAGTCCAATAATAGTACCATTTTGAGAACTTCGTAGGTAGGTAAGTACCGATTTAAGTTCATTATAGGTAAGTAACAACACGGTTTAAGTGTGTATACAGATCGAAGAATTCATTAAGGGGAAGTACCAACTTAAACTGCGCGTAACCGGGGTTGAAAATACCAAAGAATTCCACCTTTCCGAACGGTACCACACCATTTTTCCCACACCCGGGAATTGCAATGTCAGCGAAATGGCAATGGCGTGCATAATTAAGCGACGATGGCGAAAAGTAAAAATGCCCGTTGTACCGTTTCCAGATTTTTGCCTCCCCTTCGCTTACGCCAGGCTAACTGTTTCGGTGTCGCATTCGAAGCGACAACACCAACAAGACAATTATCGAAAGCCGGCGATCGGTTAAGGTCGAGAGCGGAGGTTTAAAAATGAATTGATTATTTCACGTCGTGTGAGTTAATCGCGTGGTGTAACAGCAATTAAATAATAAATATCCAGCCGCCATTAATATATTCATGAGCGTATTACACCAGAAAATGTCAGAATTTTCAAAGCACGTGCCGGAGAATAATAAATCGCGCTCGGAGGAATTTTAAAAATAGTGCGAAGGTCAAGTGTAGATCCCGTTTTGTCGGCTGCGCTGCCGCTCCTGGGGGCATGCGCAATCGATCTTCGAGAAATCCACCTTGGACCTCTGACCTAACCTAATCTAACCTCTAACAGGAAAAAAACTGCAACGACCTCCCAAATTTCGATCATCCTAAGGTCAAGCAAAATCTATGTACTTTACCCAATAGCAAATCAGGCGAATATTCCCTATAATGCTCGTCACTAATCCTAAACGACCGATTTTGGCCTAAGATTCCACGAAATTTCAATACGTCACTAGTAAAAATAACCCGGAAATCGTAGAAAAAAAACTGCGTAAATATATTCAGTCAAATCTTGCAATGCGAGACCGATTAGTGGGGAAAAGGCTACCGCAATTGCGCAACGGCTCGAAGGCTGTTGCGCAAGCGCCCCTGTTCCCCGAAACTGCACCGGATGCGGCGAAGCCACCGACCGTCCTTATTGTCTCTTTTTCAGCGGAATGCGATCGGTTGGCAGCCTTGCGAAACGTGGAGGAAGCCGATTCGCGATGTAAAAGTTCAAGGCAGCGACCATATTAAAATTTATATTATCGATCAATTACAAAAAGCGGACTTTAAAAATTGCGCGTGAAGCAAATGCAAGCTCGCCCAAGGTTAGGATTGTTTCTCTAATGCATTCGAAAAACCGCAAGGATATATTATATCAGAGGCCGATAGAACCGCATACCTCCTTGATCTTAACTGAAAATCCTGTTCCTTATTTTATGCAACATTAATGTTGGTCAAGGATTTTCGCATAATTTCGTGTCGCGCGAGCACTCGGCTCCATTGTGGGCACTTCATTCAGTTTTCCTGGACGAGTATTAAAATTGGAAAAGTCGTAAAGGTGACGTGAAAAATAGCGCAGAAGTTCGTATTAATTTTTTCATATTTGACGAAATGATGTTGTTTTCTTACTATTTTGTTGGAACCACTTTAAATTTTTTAAACCACTTCCGCTTTTGCCTTTGGAAGAATTTTATGAATGTGTTTCATTATTGTTTTTGTAAAATTTCCCTTTAAACCACTACAGCCTTGTTAAAACTATTTCAAATCACTTTATTGCCACCTTTTTTGTCACTGCGTTGTCGTCACTGCATAATTTTTGCAGTGACCAGCCCAAGTGTTTGAGTGAAGGCCCCTTTCCCTTCTCGGCCTATGATTAAGGGGGGAAGTGTAGCTGCAATTAGGACCATAAAACATATTATATGGCTCTTAGCAGTAATGAGGAGGCCCTAAGCCATAAAAATTAGAAGCAGTACTATAAGCTTAGCAGCTTTCTGATTATCCGAATATTAAACGTTGTGGTTTTTAAAGCAATTTGAGTCTTTTGAATTATAAATAAATTAGTTTGACCATGGGAACAGGGACCAAATATTCTAAATTTGATAGGATTGTCGGTAAAACAACACAATAAATTAATACCTATACACCTTGCATTTAAGGTGGCATAAATAACTGGTCTGACCAGGCAGAAGTCCCAGTCTCAAGCCAATGGGTTACTATTTGTGTTTCTAAAACATGAATTAATTCTAAAACAAAATGATTAAGGTGCATGTACCCAAGCAGGGAAATTTATGTACAAAAACCTTAACGGAACACGTACATAATATATTCACTCAGGAGTACCAACTTAAAACGAGCGGGAAATTCAATTTGGCGGTAATGGCTCACAGCGAAACGTTTCGCTCATGTATTACACAAAACAGGAAACAAAACAACAATGGTCCGCATTGAATCTAACACCGTTTAGTCATATTTAAGTGGACATATTTTGAACCACTTATCAAGTGAATATGTGCCAAGACCAAGAGACAATGGCCAACGAACGCAGACAAGGAAGGCGGGCTTCCTGGTTCGTTTGCCAATTAGACCAGTATCACGCTCACGCATAAGCACGCGTATTTCACGCACACCTAGGGCACGTAGCCCTGACTTTGACAGACAACGCACGTACTCTTGGACGTTTCACAGTCTTCGCATTCTGCTTTCCCGATGGCCATCAACGTCCGTCGGTCGGTCAGCCAGTCGGTGGTGCAATTCATTTGCAATCGGTGTACTTTGCACTTATAACCTACATCGACTCTTTTTTCTGCTGCCAAACGACTGCTTGACCGTTTCACTAGGGGCATGGCTATTTAGCACACAGGCCGAGGAGTCCTTTACCGAGTAAAAGCTGCGGTAAAAGCTATGCTGGTAACGTTTGCGATGCGTTTGTTGCATTTCACTTCGGTTTGATGAGTTTAGTTCAATTCATGTTGTTCTACTCTTCATAAGTTCTAAACAATATACTCCTTTGGGAACTTCGTTTTGAAGAGTATAAAAAGTAAATTGTATGACTGATGTTTGCAAAATGAATAAGGTCCTTGCATCATTTCAACACTGATTAGGAGAATGGATGTACGTAGTTTAATTAAGGATGTAGGTACTTCTCAATATGTGGCAAATAATGTAATTTCTTTTGTACTGTGTTCAAAAATTGAAGTGTTGTAAAAAACTTTGATTAGATTTACACTGTAAAACAATAAAATCACGTTTTGCAATCAAAATAATAGAACACTAGGCCAGAATGAGGTTGACAAGATAAAGTAAAATTCGTACAGAAAATATTCCCAACTCAAAAATTACACTCGCAATGGTGTCCAAATTAAGATAATTTTACCGGAAAAATGCGCACTGAGACTTTCTAACGTGTAAAATGAAAATCGAAAGGTTGTACACTATGTTTACCTGGGAAAGTGTTCACTCTTTCTTCTCTGGCATTTGTACGTATTGACCATTTATTTATCAGTAGACCCCAGGAAGCCGAAGCAGATGATTTTTTGTTGTCTGTTTTTTTGTGCGTTCCACCCTAATGATTGGTCCGAAAACAACCCCTTTTTGCTCCATTGTTGAGAAGAAGTCGCGTAAAAACCCAAACCCAGGTATAAAAAGGGAAAAAAGTAAAAGGGTTTAAACATCTTCTCAAAAGGGTTAAAATCGAAAGGTGCGTTTTTTTGCCACTGGTGCGATCCCCCTCCTTCCTAGGTCCATCTCACTCCGGTCGTTTGCTCTGGCTAGACCCTTTTTCACGGAGGGGATGATGACTGATTAATAACAAGGCTGCTGTTGTGTTTCTTCGGAAATAGGTTATGTTCAAAGGAGGGACATGCTCTGAGAAAGAGACATGGTTATGTGGTGGAAAATGGTTAAGGGTGGGTTTTGATCCTAGTATTAGTGCGCCTCGAGGGTTGGACACCCTTATTCGCTTGTAATTCGAACAGATGTTGAATTGCTCGAGCGGAAAATTTGTTAAAATTGACTTCGTTCTGCAACGATTTTTCAATCTAATATTTATTATGAAATTTCAATTGATTTAAGATTTGAATTGAAACAATATACTCTTCTAAAATTTCGTTTTGTAGAGTACCTATAATAAAACTTTTACGACTTTTAAAGCGCTTTTAGAACTTCGTTTTGAAAAATTTGATAACGCAATTTTACTACTTTTAAAGGTTCGTTTTGAAAAATATAACGCAATTTTACTAATTTGTAGGCACCCGAAAATGCTAGATGACATGTAAGAGGAATGCATTTAAATAATGCACGTAGTAAAAATGCCGGCGAAATGTCACAACAATAAAACACAATGCCATTAAAATGGCACGAGATAAGGCGAAGGGGCTTTATGGTCTTTTTATTGGTCGTTTTACGAGCGCAAACATTTCGACTACCTGAATGCAGAAGGTTGCAGAATTTTTGGCACCATAAAAGTCCACTTGGGTTATGCGATGCCATTGCATCTAAACCTATTTTCTGCAAATGTTACCGGTATGACCATAAACTGACAACGAGGTCCTGCAACCCATTGTCTTGGGATTGCTCCAGCCTATTTACGTTGAATTTCTTTACTCCATTTTTTACCGAATTCCTGTAACAAATTTGTCACCGAATTTCCACAACAATTTCTCGCGGAAATTCTGCAACCCATTGTCACCAAATTGCCCACTTTAGTTGCCATCTTTACGATCCAATAGCCGCCAATTTTCTGGAACTCATCACTAAATGTTCCTAGACGTAACGCTTGGGCCCCTTTGTGGACTTATCGCTTCACCCTTGGGCTCATTGTCACCGATATTCCCTAAGCTCATTGTCGCTTTGTGCTTTTTGAGGAGGAGCTCCGGCTCCCATGTAATCCCCGAATGGGTCTTGGGGTGGTAATCTCTCAGGGCGACGCGGCGCGACGGTAGTTTAGTTTTATGGGGGTTTTAGGGTAGTTTTTGGAAATTGCTGGGCTCATTTTTCGTTTATTGGGGATGCAATGAGGCTTTGAGGAAGCGTGCTGCGGCGCGAGTTGAAAGCGTGGCATTCCGAGAAGACGGGTCCTCCCAGAACTTTGTTGAGATTTATGATTTAATGCCTCCGCATAAACATCTGTTATAATTCCTCTAAACGAAGCTTAAACGAGTAGGTATAAACTTCTGGAAACGCCCCATTGAATACCTCTGTGGACTCGAAATTTTTACTTGTACCAAAGTATTAGTTAGGATACTTGTATAGCTTTACTTAAATTAAAGATGATTTCAAGGAACTAAAAATTCTTATCACGCCTGTAGACTAATTTTTTGATATGGTTTCTACCATTTTGAACTGCATTGTTTAAATTATTTTTCAGTGTAATGTGATGGTAATTGAGGAATAGCTTTTCATGTTGTTTGGGGCGTAAATACCATAGTACAGTGTGGATAAAGGCTTAAACTATCACTGAATTGCAATTTTATTTGTCTTTGACTAGGTGAGATTTTTAACTTTGGAAATGTAAAAAATTGGAGATGCCGGGGATCGAACCCGGGGCCTTTCACATGCAAAGCGAACGCTCTACCACTGAGCTACATCCCCACGTTGTTCAATTGTTATTGTTTAAAATGGCGGATTTTTTTTAGTAGGTGTATTTGGAGTAAAAGTGATCGTGAACCATCATCGTCAAATTAAATTTCTCGCTAAAATTGTTGGAAAGTCAAACTGATTAGGTCGAGCTAGCAACCAAACCAACCTTAGCTGTCAAAGCAAAAAAGTTCGGTTAGGTTGATAGTCACAATTAGATCAGCTCTTTGGTAATGCACAGTCGTCTAATTTTTTGGTTATCATAACAAATTTGAGCAGGAAATTCAGTTCTGCGTTAATGTTCAATCATCTCTCTGTACTATACGACTCTTCCATGATGGTATCCCAATTTGCCCATAGTTGTGCGTAACGATCCTCGGATCCTTTGAAGTATAATACCAAGGACCATCTAGAACAACGAGCGGATGGAACACTCCTAGGGGTCGTCGCGCCAGTTGTTTTCTAGGAAATTAACGGTAAACCGAAAAAAAAACTAAAGACGCAGGGTGGCTTTCTGGATGCGGAAGAGAATGCGTGTGACCTAACGGTACAGGGGAATAACAAATGCCCGAACCTCATCTACATGATTGGTAGTTTTGGGGCCCTCCTGACTCAACGAAATGGAATCACACCTACACGCGCCCTCTTCTTTCTCTCTCCCGCCACCTTCCGGCTAAGGTGGTCGAAGAGAGAAGGGCCGAAGGCCACAGCTTCAAATACACCCGGAACGAAGGTGGAACGGAGAGCCGGGGTACGTCCGCTCGAAATTGTTCTGTTGCGGCTTACATAATGGTCAAGTCATTTCTTTCGCTGGCTCTCGGGCCGTCCCGCTCGATTTAACCGTTTTTTATGACGGAAGATTCCCCATCGGTGAGAGTAATAAAAAGCCCAACCGAGGTGACGTTGAGTAGTCCACCGAACATAAAGATTGGGTGGAAAGAGACCAAAAAGAGCTGCCCGAGAGGCTCAAATTAAAAGAGACCGTCTCCGGGTAATGCCTCCTAGAAGTTTGTTGACCTATGGTACACTAGTTTCGGTTGACGTTTTCGGTTAACTTTCGATTGGTTGCCGGCCAGGCCGCGTACAAATATTTAATAAACCCTCCCGCCTTCGGAGAGCAAACAGTGCGGATGCCCAGGCCACGGTTAAATTACCGACGCACATGCAGCAAATCCATATTTCACTTATGCAATTATTAGGAGTTCCTGGCGTAATGATTTTCAATTCTAGTCGTCCTGAGAATGCGGAAAGCGCCTGCCTATTATTCAGCCGGGATCGTCGCACTTCACGGCTCAACTGCGATTACAAATAATTAGCGAAATGTTTTCCTTCGCCTCTCGCTTCTCCGCCGGAGGATTATTTCCTAGTTTCCAGCACGCAAATGCTCTTTTTCCCAGCAACGCGACGCGGCAAGTCCAATTTCCCTCGTCGAAGTGAATCTTTTGTGCACCACTTTCATTAGTTTCGTTCGCGGTTAGGCTTGTCATAATTTTTTGAAATTAATACATTATCAAAATATAGTAAACTCTTGCCAAAACCGGTGCGAAATATTCGCGGCCGCATTGAGGCGACAGCGAAATGTTCACATGAACCATGAAGCGGCAAAGCGTCAAGTGACTGCCGCTGATACGTTAGTATGGGAACTGTTACTTACCGCTCTATACTCCGTACTAAATTTCGCAGTCGAAATTTTACTGCAGGTGGTCCTAAAAGATACGAAATTTCCCATGATTTGGTAGTTAGTTTCTCCTGAAATTCGTTTCGTTACAAACACCAACTGGATTCATGCAATTAGAGCACAATGTGTCGCCGGTTTTATTAGCTTTGACAATGAGACGATTTATAACCGCCAAGTCCACAAATTATCAGGAATTAAGAGCGTGGTTTTATGTACCGTAGAAGGCTCTCGCGGAAGTATTCTTTCGCAAATAATTGCCTTAATGACACTCCTCTTGTGCACAGGTTGAGTGCCATGGATGTAGTCCAGTCGTATTTGCGAGGCAAATTAGCGACGTTAGCAATGCGGCGATAAAGTGACATAAACATGCTCCACTTACGAATGTCTTCGGCGAACTAGGAAGTTCACTTTAGGGACATAGGAAAACTGGACGGTTCGGAATGCGGCATTCAAATGCTGTACGCACTGTACGATTTCACGTAGCTTGAACCAATGAGTAATTATGTGATGAATAATCTCTGCTAAAACCGATATTTTCGAATGCCCAAACAAGCGATCGCTCATTCAACGCAATTTATTGCATAATTACAGCAATATTTTCTAAAAACCCCATTAATAGGGCATAACACTGGGCATAATTGCCCCTCGTACGGCTTAATTGAGTGAGGCTTTCCCAGCAAGAGCGCCCATAAAATTTGTCCAGCAATTGGATCCTTCGGCGTCTCCTGCTTAATTTACAGCGGCCTGGAAGCTCAGATGCGGCGATCCGCTCCCCATCATTAATTTCGTTATCTTAGGTTAGTTGTATAAAAGTGGAATAATGTCAAAACTATAAAGTTATACAACTCGGAGTTGGCGGCGTTTTTCATTCAAATTTAATGACGCCTTCGCGGGAGCAGCTTCAATAAACGCGAGGGGCAATCTGAAAATGGAATAACGCCCGATGCAACAGAAACTGCCAAGTTAATTCACCTTGTTACGGCTCCACACACAATACGTTGTTAGTTGTGTAGTTAAGGCGGAGGAACGAAATTGAGTGGCCATTTCTTATGGGAGGTAATGCTCGATGTATGAGCGAGGATAATTTGTCATTATTTATATGGAATACAGGCAGGAATGATGCAATAACACTGGGCGCATCTGGTCGCATTAGGTAAACATAGCACTTTTGATGAAGTGATGAGTATATTCGCTTCACATTCAATTGAATTTCACCCCTCGTTGTCATTTTTCGATCTTCAACACATTCATTACGCTTTCAGATATTTCAACTATGGTTTTGTTTACTTGCCTTATGCTGAATCCGCTAGTTCAACCATATAAGCAATTCCAAACTAACTAAAGATATATGAGCAGATGTCTGGCCTATGATATACTGGACCTAGATTACTAAAACACTTACTAATATCCTCTACTAATTATTAATGTCCCTCACACCCCTAACATAACTTTGCCTTTTCGTATTAATATCCATTGTACGGTATTAATGTTAATAATATATAGGTAGTATATAACGTGTAGAATGAGTGATTTACTCGAGTTATCCATGACCAATTGGTGGTGGTGTACCATAATGGTGGTAGAAAAATTTCTCAAAGGAAAAGTGAATTTTTACTGAGAGGTTCCTCTCTTGATCCACCGTCTGAGTCTCCAATACAGGAAGCAATGCATCCGACAGCTACTCGGCCCGAATCGCACGGGCAAATCGCAACGCAAGACAGATGCTGCCGTATTAAATTTCACAGTCCCGTCCGTCTAAAAAATCTTATTCACTCCTGACGTTTTTTTTTTTGAAAGAAGGGGTCGTAAAAAAAGCGCACGTGCGTCTTTTTTGTTCTTCCCACCTACGTACACATATTTTTTCCCGACCAACCCCCACTCAAGATCGCAGATACCTACGTCCCTGAAGGGTAGGAAGTTGGATGGCAGGAAGCTGAAGGGCAGAAAGAGAAATCGAATGCGGAAGATCCATCCTCCGCGTTGGGAAAAAAATAATAAATTTTAATGTAAACACCATATGGCACGTGGCGAATTTTTATTAAGGGACCCACCTTGAGCCTCCTGATGGCACCCTCGATCAATCTAGACAGCAGGGGAATCATTTTTTATGCGGTTTTATTCCTCCGAAACCAGGAAGTTACTCGAGACATGTGCTCTTCCATAATTATCACCACATACCTAAAGCTTCCTTTATTCAGCCCTCACAATTTTGCGGGTGCGCCTTCCCCTATTCCCACATCTATGAATCTTTACAGTATATCGTGTATTTTTCATGACGTATCTAATTTATAAAACTATTTTTCTGTAAAAATTGTAGCTAAAATCCATTTCTATAAAAAATTTACCGGAAATGCATGGAGTTCTCTGTAAAAATCGTAGCGGAAATCCAAGTTCAGGAACCGCACGCCACTGATTATTTGGTAAGGAGCCCGATTTGCACATGTTCGACATCAGCTGTGCGACCGAGGCTCTTCCGTGGCCTCTGCGCGTGACGTCACAGGTGAATGACTCGATTACGTCACGCTAGTTCAATGGCAAATCGCGACCTAGATCTCTACCATTCTGACTTAATCCCCCAAGAACTTGACACTGACCACTTTCAGTGGTTTCGCCGAGTTATCGGACGGAGCCCTGAGTTGGAGGTTCGTTATCAAAATGAAGTGGTTACCACAACGTTGTGTTGGCGATCGAAACTGTGGCTTGGTAACCAAAACTTTAGATTGGCAACCAAAACTGTAGATTGGCAACTAAAACTGCAGATTGGCAACCATAACTCTGGATAGGAAAATTAAAATTTTACACGTAAAACACAAAGTTCAAGCAGACTCAAATACGGTTTAGTGAGTCATTTACCAACACATTCTTCTCTACTCTTTGATTGAGTTGGTCCGTGCTGTTAACAAATTGGCCCGTCGACAAAATCACTCTGTCAATGTCACTCTCCCATTCTCACCTCTTTACTCTTTGATCTCGTCCATTGATGGTCCTAGGTTTACTCCTGTTTGGAGTGTCATTCACGGATTTCGTGAATGGACTTTTCGACAGCTTCGTGATGTAAGATTGGCTCGTTTACAAATCCTCTTGAGGACGCATCGATAAGAGGGAACCGTAAATTGTTTGGTGTTTTGAAAGGTGGAACTCGGAAGAGTTTCTTACCTGCGAGTCAGTCAAGGGAATTAGGTGCTAAAAATTACACGTGCAATTTAACCGTGCACATTTCGAAGTGAAACCCGAAGAGTAAAACCATTAATAACGTTGTGATGTACCCGGAAACCATTCACACTTGGTAGTACCACAGAATATTGTAGGACAACCATGGTTCGTGCCTGTCATTGGGGACAAATTTTGTACCATTGTGATTAATGATTCTTGGTGTTTAGAAACGGATAATTTATTTTCCAAGAGTTTATGGGTGTTTGTGGCCGTTTTTTGATGTATCTATGTTTTATTCTTATGGCGAAAAAAAACAATTTTTGTTGATATTACACCTGTTACACTTTAGGAGATAGTCGTGTTATTAGACGCTGCGTTCTCGCCCGTTTCCCCTAAAACGCACGCCACTGGTTAATATGTGTCTAATTGCCAGCGTTATTGAAAACGTGATGCGAGAATCAATGGATGGACGGAGATGTTTAGCAATTTCCTACGCAGTAGCAGATAGTATCGCAACGTATAGTTTAGCGACCTATGGATGAGAACTCACCAACGATTAAAATGATTATCGTTTCATCTATATTCCACCTCTACCTTGACGTTTCCTTTCTTGAGGTTGCCTTTCCTGTGGACACTAAATCCAATCATCGCATCGGATTTATCCAAAGATAAACCTTTGGACTCAGCTAGTTCCATCTCTTTCAAATTCCAACGTCTTAGGTTTTGATCTTCAACACTAACAATTGGAAGAACAAAGGAGTCAATGAATTAGATAAAATTTTTCGCCGTGGAAGATATTAATTTGCAACGGCGATAATCAAATCAGTGGTCTAGTGGCTAAGACAGTTGGTTCACCCGCCGCGCTCGAGTTTGATTCTAGCTGATGACTAATTTTATTCGCTATTTTTTCCTCTTTTTTGCGGTTCCTTTCTCATTAGCCTCATCATTCATTAGAACCTGTATAGGTTCATAACTTACTTTTGTTCTAAATAGTTTAATCTATACATATAAAATCGAACGAATATATTATACGTAGGTACTACTAAATAGGTACCTACGTAACAAATACTTATTACATCCTACCTAACATCTAATCAGTGAATTCAAATAATCTCCGCATGCGATACGCAGGACACGCCAAGGGCCATTTATATCCTCGCAGATATGAACATCCAGCACGATTCGCGCTACCCATCAATGTGCCATACCAGTGGATGCCACCTCAACACCTGCAGCGAGGCTGAGCGCGCGAAAATTCTCCACACATTTTCCCCATTTCAAGACCGCTAATTATAGCAAATCATACTACCATATGCGGTCTCCGGCCATCGGGCCTCTGGTTCCCACGCTACCATCAGCGGCGGCCAGTGGTGGGCACAGCCATATACCGAGGCTCGGTGTCGGGCTGAGGCGACCATCGCCACTCTCGGCCCAACTTCCTCATGGTAATGCCGCCTCTCGGAGGCTACCACTGCATCTGGCATCTGGACTGACCGAAAGATCTGTGAAACTAGAATGGCGGATCAATGACCTCGCGAAGTTAGTGGGTCAGGGCTCGGAGCGGTCAAAGACCTCGCGGTCATTTACTTATTTGAGGCTCCCCGCGCCGCTCGCTCGGAGTAAACACTCACGGAGATGGTGTCCTGTCCTGTCTTGACTTGTCCTTTGCCGGTTGGCCGAGACATCTGCCATACAATGTACAAATTCGCACCTGAACACCTCGCTGTGGTCGTTCGACCGCCGGCTGGGTCTTCATTTGGTACAACAGGCGAGTGCTGCTTAAGTTGTGTTTCTAGTTGCTCATAAAACATTAGTTGGTACTCATTTCCTCACCTTAATTCCGTGCAACTGATGAGCATTTAGACTGAGTTATACTCTGTGGTACAACCTTAGTAATCGTTCTAACATCAGCGGGATCTTCACTTGTTAGATTTTTGTATTGTTAACGATTGGGTCACCAAGAAATCACCATCGCATAAGTTGTACAGCAACCATCATTTCTCCATTTCCTTGGTACAATCAATGAGTACCTAAGTGCTTCGATTTATTTATGTTCACTGCTACTACAGATATTCCTAGATTATGACAAAAAATCGATTATTTTCAGTTTTAAATTGGTTATGGGTTGGTATGACGAATAATTTGTTAGCACCTACTTAAGGCTGCATTACAATCAAACTAAAACCACACTGACGACTGACCATATTGCCATTAGAACAAAAAATCATGTCGTACGAAGAAGTCCCGCAACAGAAATATCTGGCTGCTTGGTTAATGGCGAAGCACCTTCCAAAAGGGTGCAAGAGGAGTGGATTTCCACAAACAAGTACCCTCATGGTACTACAGTCCAACTGGTAACATTGACTCGATAAGTTACCCCAACAAATCAAGAAAACCCCATACTTGTGAGCGTTCGTTACTTTCGAGCCACCACCATCGCATGGTCTCTAAAGTGTAGGTACCACTATGTAATTGACGTCAAAGAGTACGTGAGGAACGGACCACAAGCACGAACCAATGATCCCTGACTCGTACATGTTGTTCCTAATTAGTTACACCTGACAAATTTGTTTGCACACAGTCGGACAAATACATCCAAATAAGGTTGGCCATCGACAACAAAATCACTCACTGGTCGATTTATGGTCCAGGCCCGTATGCCTCAACCCCAAATCGTCAATCTTTAGGATCGAGGAGGGCTGCGGATGGGGGTCTTGGCTGTCGTAATGTACCATCGGGTACCTACTTGTGAAATCGATTATTTACATATTGCAATTATGCAAAATCAACCGGTGTGATGACCTCCGAGACCCTTGACCGTTTGTTTTCAAGGGGAACTTTTCAAAATCGTTTGCTAAATTTTCAGTGTATGTTAGGTAAAACCAGAGAAACCTTTCCGTCCCATACAATGGGTCTCTTGGGAAAGATGAGTCCCTTTCAAAGTGGATAAGTGTACTTTAGCCCCTCCCAAACCCTAACCCTTTATAATTATTAGCATCTACTCAAGGATCCTGTTGCATCAGTGGCATTGAAATGTATTGATGAGATAGCAACACTATAACTTTGGAAATTGTGCATGCAAGTACCTAAGGACCTTTCCGCTCAACAAACCTTTCCAGTGGTTGTCCACACTCGGCTGGCCGGCAGGAATCCTCGAACCATAAATGAAGTGGTCAACAGGCGGCTGGCTAATCCGCGAGGTAAAGGTGTTCATCGCATGGGCACATGCCCATGAATCTCTTGTGCAACGCGTGCCTTGGCCACCACCCAGAGGCTGTCGGGTTGTGGCTTAGGCGCACGTCGCCGCATCCATCATCCTTTGAAGACGCGCGGGCAGCTTGCGGCCCTCGTCACTCCAATTAACACAAGCCCTTCACTTCATATATTCATCATAATCCCCATTGACCGGCGAGGGCTAAGCCCGCAAATTTGCTGCTCTTTATAAAGCCATTTGTTGGGCGCGGACCACTGGCCATCCACTTCTTTAGTGGTCTCCTCGGGCGTGGGCCCACACCTGGTTGGCGCGGACGGTGGCAGGCAAAGGGCTGGGCCTAGACGGATCAAGCTGGACAATTGAGCTTTTTGCGGCTTCTGGTGTGAGGGGTAGAGTCCTGTTCGGCTTGGCTTAACACTACCTTCAACTTTTCCTAATAGTTTCCTTTCGTTTTGTAAATGTACTATACTAGCCTGTGCTCTTCTCGTTTGCTACTATGCTACTACTACTACTACTACTACTACTATTAATATTAGTATGCTACTATGCTAACTGCCTGTTCTCTTCTCGTGTTTTATATCTCACTAACTGTCTGTTCTTTCGTGCGTATATCTCACTAACCGCCTGCGCTCCTCTGCTATTTAATAATATACTACAGACTTCACAGCCGACACTTGCCGCTGAGGAAAAGCTGCGCGGTGGACCGCATTACAGTACTATAGTCTGCCGAACCCTCTACTGCCTGCGCCAGATTCAAGGTCATCGGCAAGGCCCGGCTGTGAGGGCTGTAACTGCTTGTGCCTGTACTGCTTTGTTCTAAACGCATCAAAAGAGAAAGGGTTGTTGACGTTACCACTACTTTCGTTATTATTAATTGGGACCCTTTTTGTGTTATGGCACCATATATCGATTGTGTCATGGAATTAGCGTTCCCAATATGAATGTATAGATAGACATCAGTGTATCTATGGGGGTGTGTAACGAATTGTGATGCATACACAGGTTGAAGTCAATGTGTGTATGTGTGCAGCAAATTGCGATGCTTCGGTCTTTCTAAATCAGACCGAGGAATGTTGGGCAAGGCGGAATTAGAAAGCGCTCGGCGGAGAATTGGCGAAAGCGGCGGAGGAAATCTCCGAAGAAACCAGGAAATGCATCAAACAGGAAGCGAGCGGCCACGTCTTTGATTTGGAAGGCGGAATTAGCCCGGCCCGGTGGATAACCTCCGCGGTGGGCCACCGGAGGCCATCGAGCAACGGCCGAAGAAATTCAATTTCGCGAGTGCGATCCGAGGAGCACGCATGATTGAAGCACCGCCAATATTATGATCCGAAAGCGGTCATCAACCTCGCCGGACGGTATTTGCAAGAGAGATTTTGCGGAGATAGGCAACAGGTTCGACACGCACCGTCTCAATCATCAAAAAGAAACGGGCGGAGGCGGCAGTCGCAAAGGGGACGTTTTCGCCCATCGGAATCACTTGGATAGCCACGTTAGAATCTGCGATACTGGGTCTATTAAGGCCATAGAAATCTGCATAGTCGGGAGGTTGCAGGCTGGAATTGTCAGTGTGTCTGGTCGAAAACGGGTGACCTAGCGTTTCTGACAGAGGTGGTTCAGCGTGGTTTGATTGGAGTAGGTTGAATCAATTTTCGAGCCATACACTCGCCCATAGAACGTATCCCTATGGGACGTGTCCCTATGGGTCGAGACGGCAGAAGATGACAGAAAATAAGAAGACGGCAGAAGGTGACAGAAAATAAGAAGACGGGTAAAGATGGCAGAATATGAAAAGACGGGAAAAGATGACAGAGACGCGAGAAAACACCGCCGAAGGCGAAGGTGAGGTGAGATACCAGCGAAGAGCGGTACAGGATGTCTTGGTTGCTATGGCCTGAAGACGGCTTCGGAACGTGGTGAGTCGTGGAGTCTTCTGCTCGTGAACTCCAGGTTGCGACTTCGGGTTATGGACTCCACGATTTGGTCGCGGACGCGGCCAGAGCCGGCGAACATTTCGAAGGTGGTCATCGACCTTTGTCTAAAAGTAATTTGCAAGAGATCGGTCGATTGCTTCCATCAGCGGAAATCTATCCTACTCCTCCGGTCGTAAAAAATTCTTCGCATTCATTCGAGTTCATTTTTCTGCGGTGACCCCCCGATGAATCGATCGGGAGGGGAAAGGGGAAGTGGGTGGTAGGAAGCAAATCATCGGATTCTGCTAAAGATAGGAATGAGGGAAGGCCAGTCTTAGTGGGAATTTTGGTTTGGCGTTTGGATCACCCTCGTCCCTGGTCGTCTAAGTGTTAAACGTTTCGCCAAATAGGAAATGCATCCATCTATATCGCTGAGTAATAATAATTTATCAATTGGGCCGTTGAATAGAGGTTGGGAGGAATCCCAATTCTCAGCGGATCCTAATTGAATCTTTACAGCTCTCTGACCTGAATTTCACACGGTCAAAAAAGCTTCCGCTGCAGCATCTAGGGCAAAGTGTTCGAAAAACCCCGACAGCTGTGGTCCGCTAATTGCCCAAAAGTCTCTCGTGCAAGAGCTAGCGGTAAAAGCAGCGCTCCTCGGAAATAAGGAAAGCGGCAATTCCTTTCAGCTGTCCCGGCCCGTGGAAACGTAGGAGATGGTTGTCAGGCGTTGCCAAATATTTCACAACGAGCAAGCGGCCGCGGGCCAAATTGGCCGAATTTGGCCGGCAGCTCGGGCTCGGGCGGCAGTAAACCGCCCACCTTCCATTGTGCCTGTGTGGAAGTAATTCGGATCTTAGTTCAATGGGAGTCAGCGACCTCCATTTTCAGCTGCTTCAGTCGGCGCGTACCATTCGGACTCGTATGGTAATTAGCTCGTATGACGATTAAGTGGGTTAGGTCGGGCTCTGGTTGCCGGGAGACTTCTAATTATGGGTGCTGGTGATCATCAAATGATATGGTGCACGGTCGGAGCGTTTTTTTGGAGGAATGCCCGCTCGACGGCCAATTAGATGAGCCGGTGCCTTGAACCCCGAACTGGAGTTCCATTCATGACGAATGGACTATGGCAGATTCGCGTAGTGTGGACTGCTACCAATGCTAACTTTCCCTAGGGTCAACGAACCACTGGGGTTGGCCGCTTCTTGAAGTTAACCACTTCCGGGAGGCCATCTTCCTGGGGTATCCTCTCTCTAGGGTTTTCTATTCCCGGGGTATTCTCGTCCTGAGATATTATCTTCTTGGGGTATCCCCCTCCTGTGGTATCCTCCTCCTAGGGTATCCCCCTCCTGGAGTATCCCCCTCCTAGGGTATCCTCTTCCTGGGGTACCATCCCCCTGGGGATTCCTCTTCCCGGGGCATCCTCTTCCTGGGGTGTCATTGTCTTGGGTTATCCTCTTCCTGGACTGCCCTCTCCCTGCGATATCGTCCTCCTGGGTTATGCTCTTCTCGGGTTGTCATCTTCCTGGGCTAACCTTATCCTAGGCTGTTATCTCCCTGGGTCAGAGGGAGTAGCATAGCCATCCAATTCACTATCCTCATACCAGACCGCAGTTCCTCAGGAATAAGGAGGCTCCGCGGAATGCAGCCGGGGTCGACCTCTTCCTCAGGTTCCACCGCGAGCAGCCGCTTCCTCGCGGATTCCACATCTAAATGTAGTCGGCGTTGTCCATCAAGGAATTCCTCCCTCCCATCCCATAAAGCGGCGACCCGTCCACTACCTGCTCCGAGGACGCGTCCAACTCAAATTAATTGTCGGGTTTCCAGTGTAGCGATAACAATATCTCGTACGCGGCGCGAGCTTTACATTATTGATAGCCATAGAAGGCACCTTGCATTTTTGCGGAAGTGCCCCGCGCACGTAGGGCGCCCAACGCTTCCCCCAATCCGACCGGGAGTTGGGTAGTCGCACCCTCAACCGTCCTCGAGGTGGGTAGGCGATTTTCAGCCCGTCCGGCCGGCCCATCAGGTGTCTGAAGAGCATCGCCGCAGCATATGGTCCGGGATTTGCATCGGGGCACAATCGGCGAGAGAGGCCGGACCGAGACCTAGTTCGAAACGAGTCATCGACCCCGAATTCAGCTGATCTTCGCGGAGGTTCGATGACATCCCGTCACGACATCGCGACGCTCCGCTTCCTGGTGAGCGAGCGAGAGCCGATGTGGGTCAGGTCGGGTATGTGTCGCGGCTCTTGGGCGGCCGATGAAGGGGTACGCGGGCGGCGGCCGGCGAACACGACCTAGAGCGACGGTCAGTATGCAATTGGCCGATGGTTCACTAGGGTAAGGGTGACTAACCGAGGACGATGACCTCGGCCACTCGACGGCGGACGGTAAACGGCGGATGCCTGGCCCTCCCCCCCGGCCGCGCGGACTCCATTTTCGCACCTCGATTTTCGGACAGGAATGCCGACAGCACGCCCCTGGCCCTGGGGGGCTGCAGACAGGCGCCGCTTCCCGGAAATTTGGGAGTACCGGCGACGTGGGTTGCATTACGCGGGAATGCATACACCTCGGTCCTATAAGTGTGCTTGCCCACTTCAACATGTACCCACCTGGCTGTCACTTGGGTTAATATGTCTATTGGCAACACCAGTTGTCAATTATTGCTGTCCATTCCTCTTATTCAGAGCGTCCACTTAACTAGGGGATCGTTACATTTACATAATTTGAGTGGAGTTGTTTATTCAACCTCTTTTTGGTACAGAGGGTTCATCTATTATGAAGGTTCACCTACTGCAAGGATCCACTTACTTCGAGGATCCACTCATTGCAAGGTGTTTCTGGATAACAGTCCACAGATTAATTACCCTCGTGTGAAAATCCCTATTTAAAATTTTGATGGAAGGCGAGGATCCATCTGTTTCAAGGATCCACCCATTTCGTGTATCAAGTAGCTATGTTAAAATGATTTGGACTAGCCAACCCATGGGTGCATCTATCAAGTCAACACAGTCTTTGCTGAATACTCTTTGAAATAGATGTCATCGCCACAGCTTAATATTCGTAAATCATTAGCCAGCTTACCCAAAGTTCACAGCTGTGCAAAGTGGAAATGACTGGATGAGGGCGCAGTGCACTTACGTCTAATCGTAATCTCGAAGTGGGGAACCTAGAGCTTAGGAGTATCACACAGCGAGGATTATGGATAATCGCAACTTTCTGGCCATTTAAGAATTTTCCTCGCTTCCAATCAAGATCCCTCAAGGTACAAGACATCGGTTGCTGGGAAAGCGCAGAAAGTAACCGAAAATTTGGCTATCCTCTTTAATAGATTCTGATGGCATCACGATCGTTTTACATATGGGCACCTTCTTCGCATTTCAATCCACCTAACAGCCATCGGTGAGAACTCACCGGTCCATTTCTTCGCCTGTTTCTATGCAGCACTGTCCTGCCGTTTGGCAACAATCATCAAGTACGACCGCGTATACAGAGTCAGCTTGAACATCCCCATGGACGTGATGACCATCTCCATCAACCGTTTCCCATTAAAACTGCAACTGCCGCCTATTATTAGCCTCTACGCAAAATCTATTGAAATTGAAATCCATTGCAATTCTTCCACAAGGAAACCGTCCCATGCTCCCCTTGAGATCAAAAGCATAAGGAATCCACTTTTTCCCGCAAGAAAATCCAAAACGAAGACAAATTTCGAATGAGAGCAGACTTTGCCAATGGCAAAACCCCTCGAACGCGAGCACCCAATGGCATATCCTCTCGAACGACAGCACCCAATGGCAAAACCCTTCGAACAAGTGCACCCAATTGCAAAATCCTCTCCAACGAGTGCACCCAATTGCAAAATCCTCTCGAACGAAAACCACCTTTCCACAGGCGTGCGCTCGTGCGAGTTGAACGACCCCGTGCGAATTCTGCACTTGCATTTCTCCTCGGAGTCTGCGAACTTTCTCCGCATTTCCCTCCGCTTTCGCGGCCCGTTTCCGAGAAAGTTTCCCCGCGCACCTTTTCCCATCACCTTCCGCTCGATCAAACGGAGGAAGAGAAATCTCACCGGCAGGAGTTCCATGGCGAATAAACAATGGGCGCCAAGGTCCCAGCCTCCGACTCGCGGAACCAAATCCAACCGACTCCTGGAGGCAGGATGGAACGATTCATTCGCCTTGAATGTCCTTTATCTCCTCGACACGTCAGGAGCATGGAGCGCTCTTCCGCCAGGCCTCGCCCAACGTTAGCAATGCGATTCTAGGAGGTGGTCCGGGACTCGCAATTTCCCTGGAGGATCTTTAATTGACCGCAGCAAGAGCCTGATATTTGGGTTGATGAAGCATTGTTTCTCGATGTTTTTCAGGTGCAAGCGCTTTAATATTGTTCGTATACGCACCATGTCCAGGAAGTGTGTGTAGTTTTGACTGTAGCGTAGTGGATTGTTCCTAATTTTAACGTAGTGTGCACCAGTAAAATTCTGCCCATGGTCATATTGTGCCTAATGTGTCTGACAGTACGGTCCAAGAATGAGATGCACCGATCTGGAGATGTTTACATCGAGAACGGAATTAATTACGAACACAGTCACAAATTTTACTACCATGTAATGGGCGAGCTTCAATAATACTCAGGGGCTATTATTAACAATAATTTACGATGCCGGTCATCGAGTGGAGAATGCAAGGCAACACGTTGGGACCGTCGCATCGTAACTGAAACGAGAGAGTCAAAAGCCGCGTGACGAGGAGGGTTACGTTAAGAAGAGTTATGGGTCATGAAAGTTATGGTTGTGGAAGTGGGATAGATGGAGCGATGTGGGCGAGGAAGAGGTGAGGAGGGGATGTGGGTGAAGGAGAGATGTGAAGAGGAGATTGGTGAAGACGAGAAGCGAGG
The DNA here is from genome assembly GCA_033557855.1 of Hydrochus callosus. Taxonomy (NCBI): domain Eukaryota; kingdom Metazoa; phylum Arthropoda; class Insecta; order Coleoptera; family Hydrochidae; genus Hydrochus; species Hydrochus callosus. Next base: position 7,682 of record JAUIMY010000062.1, on the reverse strand, counting down.
GGATGTGGGTGAAAAGATGCGAGTAAGTAGATGTGGGTGGGAGATGTGGGTAAGGAGATGTTGGTGAGAGATGTGGGTAAGAGATGTGGGTAGATATGTGGGTAGAGATGTTGGTCAGAGATGTTGGTCAGTGATGTTGGTCAGAGATGTGGTAAGGATATCAGTAAGAGAAGTGGGTGTAGAGATATTGGTAAAGCGATTTTGCTGAAGAGAAGTTAGTATTAGAGATGTGATTGAAGAGATAGGGTAGAAAAGTAATGCGGCTGAAGACAGTTGAGGGTGAAGGGGAGACATTGGAAGGGTTTTGTGAAGAAGATGGAAGTGTGCAGACGATTAATAGATGGGGATAGGAGTATAAAGGAAAGGAGGCGCATCCCAACGTACAATTTAGTGGTACCGTTAGAAGGGTTAGATCCTTAACAAGCCTCGAGGTGGATCGGAGGTCTATCTAAATTGCTGGAGTGCTTTGAGACCACAAGAGGCGACATGTGCTGGATGGCACGTGTCAGCCTGGCTTCTGGTCCCGATGTTGCCAATGCAGCCCTGAAAGCTGGTGCTGAGGGCATTGTTGTGCAATTTGCGAGGCGGAAGTACTTTGAAAGCTGCGTCGGAGTTTTTCACTGGTGGGTCTATTTATGTATTTTTTTCACGGTTATTGCGGAGGAACCCAACCTTCATCCCCTCTCTGGCCCATACTCTTCTCAACCCTCTCACCTTCAACCCTTCTCTCATTCTATCATTGGTACCACCGGCTTTACGTTATTTGCAGCTCAAACTTAGGATTCGCGGTCTTTGTTTGTAGGTACTGCGGACTAAATGATTTTTCCTTTTCAAAACTAAGGTTTAAAAGACTATATTGTATTTTTATTTTCTTAGTTTTCACTTGGGTTAATTGTTTCCGAAAAAAATGCATTAACTTTGTTAAAGATTTCATTAAAAAAATTATTACAGATGCCTCGGGTATGAAATGCTGGGTGCGCAGTGGATCGCCCGTGTTTGTTCGCGCCTTCTCCGTGTGCGCAACAATTACCCCCACCGGCATTCGATGACCGCGGGACCTGTGCTATTGTAAAATAATGAAAACCAATATTCGAATGGACGGTTGATTGAAATGCACTGGGGGGGATTGAAATAAACTTTAGTTAGTGAATATCCTCATTTAGATCGACGGTCATAATTGGACGAGGAGTCCGCGCGCATTACCGCATTTTTTGGCCGTATATCGATGAGATGGTCGGCTGCGATAATGAATGCAAATATACAAACGTGTCTAACAGCTTCGGGAGTTGTCCTGCCTGAAAAATATATTTGGAATATAAATTGTTATTAACAAGAAATTCCGATTCACCTGGAGGCTTGTTTTACTTGGCGATGCGGAAATTCAGGCGCTAACACACGTGTAGCACCCGTCAAGGACTAATTCAGATTCATTTTCGGCTTTGGTACTATCATCGTTTTTTTGGAAATCCCCTTGGGGATTTTTGCGATGCAGCGCATAGAGCTGAGGGCGGACTTCGTTTTGAGGAGTGCAAATTCGCAGAATTCCTAGAGATCCATTTACTTAGGGAGATGGTTGTAGCAGTAATGTTGATGGAGTTCCAAATATCAGAGGTACTTGGTGAGTACTTTGTATGATTTAATTATTTTGTTGAGTTATGCTTCCAATGAAAAATTAATTATGTAATTAGCTCGGACATAATGGCCCGGCATCGCCGTAGAAGACGTTTAATTGCGATAATTATTTAGTATTATCTCGGAATGTAATATCGTCGGTGAGTACTCAATTGCAAGATGCCAGTGCAAAGCTATTCCAGTTTCGTCCTGATTGGTCGTCGCCTGGGTAGCCACTTTGAATGGTTTGATGGAGTTTGCGGGGTTGGAAATTCGGAGCCATCAAATTTCGGTATAAATTTGTCTGGTTTGTGGTACTTTGATGAAATGGTAGAATGTGCTTTAATTAACGGTTCTGCCATATCACAATATCATATTTACCATAAATATATCGTTTGTATGGTGCAATAGGAGAATGAGTTGCATTAGATTGCGTTCGACGATCGAATGAGATTGTAAATTTTCTGGAACTTTTTCGACACTTGGCCTTCCTCGCTTCTGGCGAAATCGGAATCGAGAGTACCAGCTTCTGCTTGTCGTATTGTTAGCAATGAAATTTCATTATTTTTCACTATTGCTCCTCCTGTACTTTTGGCCACTTGGGTTATAAACTTCTCATGGTGTATCTTTTGCTTTGGTTAGATGAGGTTTAGTTATGTTAGGTTTAGTTCGCTTATATTGGGTGAGGTTAGTTCAGTGTCAAGTTTTATTGTTTGGAGGTGCCAGTTTTTTTTTTACTTAAACTTCCAATTTAGGGGTGAAAAGTGCTGAATTTAGTGATGGCAGTACCGTTGGTATTGGTGATACGTTGGATTTAAGTGTTAGGTTTGATGATGGATTGCGAAAGCTTTTTGGTGGAAGCAGCTGATCATTGCGAGGATTCCCAGCGAGATGGATTTCGCCAAGGGATTCTTGAGCGTGAGTGGGTCAGGGCCTGGGGTCCCGGCGTTGTGCCCCCCCTCCATGGCGCGGAACGCTCACATTTAAGGAAGTCCTGACCCGAGTTCAATCATTCTCGACACAACCAGCAAGGTGTGTGGTGTGCTTTTGAACGCAAGTCTCGCTCCGTGTTCATTGGTTGAAGTCGCACGTCAAATCGAGGTGTATCGGGATAGGATTAGTGCTGAGGTTCGAGTGGTGACATTCGAGGTTTTTGATAGAGCCGTCCACGACCAGAAGCATCATGAACGGTGGAAAAATTTTGGATCCGACCAATCAGTATTGAGACTTTTTTCGAAACGAATTTGGTCGAAATGGACAGCGGCAAGGCTTTGGACCCTACCAACCAATATTGAGTGAATCGTGCTGTTTCCTCGACAATCGCCTACGAAATCGAGAAGAAAATGGATGGAGGGAAAATTTTGGACCCGACCAACCAATACTGAAGAGATGTCGAATTCCGGGAAGGGCTTGGACCCTACCAACCAATACTGAGTCCTCGGTGGGTTATCCTGGCTTTTCGCGGAGGAAAATGACCACTGGAGGCAAGGGCCTGGACCCAACCCAGCTGTACTGATGTGGCATCCGAAATCGGGCGACGGAGGTCGCGAAGAAACATCCAGTTGCAGAAGGAGGAGACTCCGGTAGGTGCCCATACTCTCACTGACATTTTCACTTCCGCGTTTCCGGAGCGCCACGGGTTAACGAACTCGTGAATTCTGAACGCTCTTCCTACACGTAAATGGGCAGATAACGCCCGCGCTAGCTCCTCGCGGCCACATTGTGCACGCATCTCGGATAATTGTTATCACCTCCTGCTTTGCTCTCTCACCTCCGACCATTGTTCCACTGCAGATCGATCTCGGGCCTCCGCTGGGGCAGCATGCCCACGTTTTCACTCATTTCTCGAGCAGGAAGCACGGTTTCGCTCATTTGCCAGGCAGGCACTTCTTGTCGCATTTTTGTAGAGCAGGGACCACATTTTCACGCAATTCTCGGACAAAGATGCTTTTACTAAAATTGTCGAGTAAGGCCCATATTATCACTCAACTGTCGAATGAGGGCATCGAAATATATTCCAGCTACATTTTATCGAATGAATTTTCAAAAATCTAATTTTGACGATGTATGTATTTTTTTGTATGAATTTCCAAAAATCCAAATATTGAAGTTGCATGTGAGAGAACAGAATGGTTATTTCCAAAACTTTTGCCAGCAACCCAATTTTAAATTGTTTTTCGACCAGTTGCCTTATCAAAAATTGTCCAACACTCAATCGTCGAACTAAGGAATCGAAATGCATTCGAACTAATTTTTTTCGCATGGATTTCCGAATAAATTACCGAATGTACGTCGGAGCCTCAGATATGGAAAAACACGAGAGAAATCCAATTTGGGAAAGGGGAGTTCCCGCCAGGAAATTGCTGTTTAAAAAGTAAAAGTCCCTCATCCTCGGGCAAGCGCATAAGAAATTCAGCTCCTCGCCGATGCTTATTCACCATTCTGTGTACTTCCTCCGCAACTCAATTAAAACTCAAACACACGGGCCTTAATGCATTCCGTGTGTATAGGCCGCCTTAAAAATTCAGTACACACAGGCCAACCAAAATAATTCCACCAAGTTTGCTTTTATGGTTTGTACAGATCGTTGACACCGGCGAGTGGAGCGCATCACCTTTTCCAACGCGAAACGCACGCAGAAAACCATCTTTAATCCTAAAAGTGACCACTCTTCATCCGATTTCACAATCGCAATTTTCAACTTCCAGCGAAAATTTTATTTTCATATATCGAACTTGTGTATTCGTGGACAGTACACTGACCTGTCAACTTTCCATGTTAACAGCTGAAACCTCCGCTGAATCAGAGGTCGCGGACAATGTTTCGCATTCCAGTCGTTTTCCAAATTGAAATTTCCGCTCGATTTCCGCTCTAACAAAAATAATCCAGTAGAAAATTTAAAACATTGATCCCCTGATTCCAATTGCCTCATTGGCATCCCAAGCCTATTAGGCAATCCGCGTCATCCATCACAATGTACACATCCATACCCTCTCATTGAGTTCTTTGATCTTGATGATTTTGTTTCATTGACCTTTTCGTCAGCAACGAGATAAGATCTGGTTTTTGTGTGGCTTTTTTCCTACCTCGAGCGGCGCTCGCTATTTACTTAAACATTTCCCATCCGACTAGTAACGAGCAGGCTAATTATTACTTTGCATAATTGGACGATTTTTGATGGAATACTTTCGATTTTAATGCCAACAAACACCAGTCACCTCCGATTTCAACAGCTCCATTCGTCACGCTCTTCTAGCTCTCGCGTTTCACTTTTCGGGCGGAGTTTTGCACCAATTTGGGCACCGGGCGGCCTTCAACTTGAACATCAGAAGACTCGCACTTCTCGAGCTGATCGCCATGGGAATCCGTGACTGCTCAACTACGTAATGGCATTCCGAGTCGTGGCAATACCCGACAATCAGACTCAGCGACAATCTAAAGGCCAGTTTGTAAATCGCGGGTTACCTCAATGTTTTCCAATGCATTTTAGGCAAATCGCCTCAATTGTAACATTGAGAAACTGGTCTTAAATAAAACTTCGCTTTTAAGAGTTTAACAACTAAATTGATTGGCCATTTAATTTTCTTACACGATCAAGTCTTGATTTTGGTGATAATGATGGTGATGGTGGTGTTGATCATGACGATTCAAGTAACACAATAATCATCTTTTTTAACTAAACACTACCCGGTCTAATTACAATAGTTCACAAGACAACCACCTCCAATGAAACCAACAATTTTTCAAGGCGAGAATTTTCTAACGAACGTAATAATTACCGAGTCGAAATGAGCATCGAATAACACTAACACGTCGATCTGTAATTAATAATCAGCACCTGTGCACCCCTCAACCTCACAGTTTTCCCATTCTGGCCTGCGAAAGCGATAATAACCCCCATAAGTTAGAAATTTACTGGCCACTTCAAGTGGGAATGCAAATGACGCCCATTTATTTCAAGCGCGAAACTAATAGTTCCAATTTCCCAACTACATTCGAGTATATGTATAAATAAAGTGACTTCCAATTGACGTTCATTACCTGAGCTCTAAATAATTTCTTTGCGCGTCTAATTGTGTCGCGCTTATTTCCTAATCGAATTCATCCTCGAATACTTCTCTACGCCCGTCAGAGTGGAACCTCTCTACCCCATATTTTACCATAGCAGGTCTCGTTATTCAAACAGATCTCCCAAATCAAATGCAGCAATTCCTGCAGCCTTACAATTCTTGCAATCATACAACTCTTGCAATGTTGCAATTCTTGCCATCTTGCCATTCTTGGACTCTTAGGATTCTTGCAGTCTTGGAACTCAATTCGATTTCTCAATTCATTATGACTTCCATTTTATCCCCTTAAATCTTTCAAGTCTCAATTTATTTTTCCTCGATATTCAGAATCCTAATCTCTCTAATGAGAATTTATTGCAAGACGCAACTTTGCCGCAATTCCTTATTCCCAGACATTCAGTAACTGTCCACTAGTCTAATATATTCAATAAAAATGATTGCGATACCCAACTTGTTATTCAGTTTTTTTTCCGTAGACATCCACTGTCATTCATTAACTAATGGAAATTATTGCAAGGCGCAATTCCCATTATCTTCCAATTTCTTTTTTGTTGTTGATTAAATGGCCCTGACGATCTCCCAATTTCAACATCGCCATGATCGCCTCAAATTCCCCAATTTATTTGATATTCCACCACAAACGTAAATCCCTGCCCGAAATTAAAATGCAACAGTTGGCCTTTTGTCCGCAAAAGGTTAATAGCACCTCTTCGGACAATGAAATTAAAAAGTGACCTTCTGATTAAAAGTGGCCCCTTGAACAAAGAGTAGGAAAGCAAATGTCAAAAGTGGCCACTTTACCAGAAAATGTCAAAAGTGACCTTATTACTACCAAATATCAAGAGTTGTCTTCCACAAAATGTCAAAAGCGGCCTTTTCACCACAAAATGTCAAAAGTTGCCTTTTTTCCACAAAATGTCAAAAGCGGTCTTTTCACCACAAAATGTCAAAAGTTGCCCCTGCACTAGAAAATGTCAAAAGTGGCATCTTCACCAGAAAATGTCAGAAGTGGCCTCTTCACCAGAAATCACCAAGAGTGGCCTTCCCACGCATCGCTCTCCTATTTTCGTCCATCCATCCTCAAGCCGTGAGGTTACATCACGAGCAGCCTCCATCCGAGTGGGCGGTGGTGCGAGGGGCGGCCGTAAACCGCAATCAAATATCTACATTTCCGGATAGTGCAGTTTCATGAAGGTCGCCCATGCTCCGTTCTAAAGCCTCGGGCTACGCAATAAATACGCTGAGCGTTCGAAGTCGGCGTTTTTACGGCCTCAATCGTGGATTCGCACCATTTGAGGCAGTATTGTTTTTCTCGTTGCGCCGCCTCACCACGCTTTTCCGCCTTGCCACTTTCCTCCGCCTCGCCACATCTTAACAATTGTCAATTCGGGATTTTCTGCAATCGCCTCTTACCTTTCTGTCATCAGATCTAACCTTTCTGTCATCAGGTCTAGCTTTATTACCATCGTATCTGCTTTTCTGTCATTACATCCACCTTCTTATGCATCTCTTTTTTTGTTTTATACAATCAACTCAAGCTTCTCTATTCTGGTATTTCACATGGAAAACTTCCCTAAAATATCTTGGATAACCCCCAATAATAAAAATAACAAGCAATTCCCCATAATTTCTATCGAAATTTTGATATTTTTTCAGGAGCTGTCGAAAAAATCCATTAACTTTTCTCATTATAGTTGAGTTTTAATCAGAAGAAAACAACTCAAGTCCTTCAGATTTATTTGGCATTCTGAAACACTTTTCGACCCAACAAACCCACACTTACTTCTTGGTGCGAATTACCAAGTACAAGAAACTATGTGTAGGGAAGTCCTTAGCAGTTTAAGATGTCTTACGTCCCACAAAACAAGTCCTTGGCATTATGCGTTTACGAACGATCGAATAATGGAGCTATTTCTAAGGGAACTATTTAGCAAACTAAACAAAAATGCATATTCTTTAGATTTAGAAAATACACCTCAAGGTTGCCCCTTGAATGCGTTG